>VWPW01030931.1:732092-792052 GCA_013389825.1 Crypturellus undulatus
AAAAAAAAAAAAAAAAAAAAAAAGAACACCCTGAGGTGTTCCCTGATAAAATGTTCTCTAAAATTTTTCTAAGTTGTCTTTCAGAAAGAACAACTTTTAAATACTTACAGACATATGCAGTCTTGGTAACCACAGAAATGCTGAAATGAGAAGACGTGAAAATCGCTGAAGAAATGTTAACGTCTTCTCCCTGTCTCCTGACATTATCAGAAACACAGAGGATGCAAACCAATCGTAGCCAGCATAAGCTCCCTGCAAGCAACCTGCATGAGAAAGTAAGTTAAGGAAATCACAGAATCAATGGTTGAGGTTGGAAGGGACCTCTATAGATCATCTAGTCCAACCCCTCTGCTCTAGCAGGGACACCCAGAGCATGTGGCACAGGGTGGCATCCAGGTGAGTTTGAAAGATCTTCAGAGAAGAATACTCCACAGCCTCTTTGGCTGGGCAGCCTGTCCCAGGGCTCTGTCACTTTCACAGTAAAGAAGCTCTTCCTCACATGGAGATGGATCATCTTGTGTTTCAACTTGTACCCATTACCCCTTGGCCTGGGCACCACTGAGGTTCTAGCAAAGGAATTCGTTTCACTACCATGCAAGAAATGTAGCCCTCCTCCGTCCCCATGTCAAAATTGATAGAGATGGGACATTGGGAAGACAGCTGCACTAAAGATAGTCTTCTGAATAAAGAATCTTAGAGGTACACCTGCCTCTAAACTTGAATTATGTGAAGTGATTTAAGCTGTTTTCCCTATATTTTTCCCTTTTTTTTCAGTCATCCCTAAATTATCAAGGCAAGTCAACAAAAGAAAACAAACCCCAAAATTTGTAAAAACAGAAAACTGAAAACACAGACCAAAGCAAGTCTCCTTACAGTAAAAGAAGGAAAAATAGTAGAAAAGGAGGAAAACACGAGTTGTGATAGTTAAGGAGAGACCAAGAAAGTAAAAGAAAAGCTTCAAACAATGTTTATTCCAATATACGTTAAAGATCACTAACAGAGTCAGCATTACGTTGCACACGAATACGTTGCAATGTCCTACACTATCAGAAACATTTGATTCTACTCTAAGCAGTTTACAACAACAATGAAAGAGACTTGCAACATATTTTTAAAAAGTGTAGGAACCCAGGAGGAAGATCTTCAAGCTCAAGAAGCATTCACCGTAAAAAAGGATTTTCAAACTCCACTGGCATTTTTCAGGCAATGTAATTCACATAATCAAGAAAGGATACAAAGTGAGGATGTTACAGTTATTTGCTGCTGTTTCAGAAATTTTTCACAATCCAACAACACCAAGGTCATCTCATTTACTGCATGTTCTTTTAGCAAGTTTAAGTATTTCCCATATCTATCACAAAAATGGTAATAATAAGAAAAAAAGGTTAAATATATTTTTCAAAATTCCTAAAAAGCAGAAACTCATATTTGTTAGGCTTGTAACAGTTAATGACAAGCACTGTTCTTAAATATAATTAAGCAACTATATAGGATTCATTTCATTCTGTGTAATCACACGTGATTCATTATTTAGGTTTTTTTTTTTTTAAGTGCAAGTCTTAGCAGCAGAATTCAAATATTAATGCTAAAGGTAATGACTTGTGGAACTACAGACACATTAACTTTTCCTTCATCATGGCTCTGCAAATTACCAGCCTGATAAGAAGTGTAAATGGCATAAAACTAAGCTTAGCTAAACAGAGCCATTAAGAGAACTAATGTGAGGTGAAAAAGACATGTAACTCAAGATAATGTAATTTTAGCAGTAAATCTTACTAACAAAATGCAATTAGTGCTTACAACAATAATAAAAAAATATAATTTGTAAAGATAATTTAATTATGTACTAATACCCCTTTCATTTTGAGACTTAGAATTCATTTTCTCAAAGAGGATCTTTAGGTTTAAATGGTATAAAGCACTGAGTTGATGGATTAAATATCATTACAGTCATTCCAAGAAAACCAAACAAATTCCAGAAACACTCTAGGGAAATATTTTAATGCTGTTTACCTGACTGTCATTTCAATACCGAGCTGCTGCACAGCTGAAAGGCTTTCATTCTTCACATGTGTATCAGTAGCTAAAAAAAGAGAAGAAAACATTACGAGATATTATTATAAGTATGATTTTAATCAAAAACTTATATGAAGTTTTTTAAAATTTATGTATTAATACTAATTTTGAAGAACATTTCTACTCAAAATGTGTTTAGTGGTGTTTGAAAACATGCATCAATACCTTAAGAATTACTACATAACTTTTTTTCTTTTGTTTTTAAAACTCTTTAGGAGAAAATGGTCACTTTTTACATGGTTATCTATAGTTTTATGGCATCGAGAACAACCAAGAACTCTTTCAGATCCATTTCTTAATATAACTTCATCTCTTCTGGCAGGAAATTCGGACAAATCAGTATTTTCTGATGTACTTTCTTACATTCCAGTGGACTTTAAGTGTCCAAATGATAAAGTTAACCTTGTTAACAATAGATCTATTCCATTATCAATCTCATAAAATCCACTTTAAGAGCTAAATTAAAAAAAAAAAAATTAAAAAAGTGTTACGAGTTACAAAGCTTGGAGGCTAAAATTCTTTATTTTATCTATTTTCAGACTAAGTGATTAATAATAATAATAATAATAAAGAGCATCAAACCAAAGTGCTAGTAAAAATACAAAATCAGCATTTAAAAAAAATCTAAAATATTTTCATATTTTAAAAATGAAAGGCAGCTGAAATCAAAACATATTCATACAAGTAAAAATACTTGGAGGAAGTGAATCACACTAAATTGATAGGTGTTTCTTCTATAGTCTTTTCAGATTAAAAAAAAAAAAAAATCAAACTGAAAGACTCCCTAGCTACCCATTCAGATAAACGTTCTGTGCTACTGCTAAGCAAGGAACAGATACTATGGTATTAAAATAAAATGTTTACTAGTTAGGGGAAGAAATGCCTCTAAGCAAGAGAAAAAAATCAAGAGAGAAAAAAAGCCTTTTCTCAGGTCACACAAAGTATACTGCAATTTTCTTGATGGAAAGAATACAGCAAAACTACACTTAACAGTGAAGTAATAAAATTCAGTAGTAGAAATATGAGAAGAAATACGCTTCTGTAGTATAAGTTTAATAAAATACACTAAGCACTGGGGCATTTCAGCTAAAAATTACAATAGTAATAATAATAGATAAAATTAAAAAAAATAGAGAAACAATAGCAAACACTGAAGTGAATGGAACAACTTGTATCTTTTTCAGGTAATGCTCCAAGCTGTCTGTTTATTCATGCAGCAGTTAAAATACCACTTTGCACTCAATTTGCTTCCAGGTTCCTATTTGCAATCATGAAGGCCAGAGATGTACTGAATCCTAGCCTATTGGACAGGTGAGCAACCAGGGGCAGTTTGAATGGTTTGTGGTTAATTCAGTCCCCTCGAGACTGTATTTAATGGCAGGAGAGATGGAAAAATAGCACAAAAATCTCTAAACCAGAATGAATCCTGGCCTCCTGCTGGGGCTGACGAGGTTGGAGGTGGTCATGGAGTCTGACTGCAGTGTCCTACGGAATGACTGCAACACAAGCCCTGATCAGGACCACGGCTCTCCTTTGGTAGCGGCTCACGTCGCGCACTGAACGCTTATTATTGCCTATTAATGCCAAAAGAACACAACTGATTTCATCCATTTCCACTGCCTTTTCTTCTCTGTTGTAATAACTTCTTAGTTGCTGAAAGGGGTTTTACCCTTATCAGCTCTCCCTCTGATATTTTCTTCTGTATTGTGAAAGAAGATAAAATTAACATGGAGTTCAGACTGAATAACAATATAATACGATACAACACTGCCTCAAGGCAAAACCTCCTGCTTTTGTAAACCGGTATATTTGATATAATCATAGCTCTGTAAACCAAGCAGTTGAGTTCTTGCCAATCCACAGCTCACAAGGGGAACGTACAAATTGTAGTTCCTTGTCCTGTGTCAAAAGTCTTGATTTTCTGTTTTGTCTTCCAATTAATAGACTGGGAATAGTAGGCTTTAGAAAACTATGAAGTCATTTAGAATACACAAAGGACTACTTTCCACTGATTAAAAATCAGACTTAGAAACCTTAAGTGCTCCTCTAAGCTTATAAGATTGTTACTACTAAGTGGGATGCTGATATAGTACAGATTATAAATAAAAAGTTGACTAGTAAGCTTGCAGGAATGCACTGAATGCACTATTGTAATGAAGCCCACAATAGCTCTGATTTAATACATGGAGTTCAATTTTCTGCAAAACTCATCTGACAGATATTTATCAAGAAAACTGATATAACTATGGCTTTGAAACACAACGGATTCCAAAAGAAAGGTATTGAAAGATGAATTTTCTAAATAAGAACTTGTCCTCAAAGGACAAAGCACATCTCTAAACATTGAATTAGAAAAGGACATGATACAGCATTGTTATTTTTATTTAATGGAATGAATATAATTCTCTGGCAACTTCCCTTTTATTTATCTAATACATGGAAAAGATTAATAAAATACACAGTAGCTTTCCATTTATAGTCCGGAAATAATAATAAAAAAAATAAAACAAATGTTTTAAATATCTAATTTAACAGAAGTATTGTAAAATGGAAGTTAATCTAAATCAAAGCTAGTCACTGTGAGGATGTCAGAATTCCACATAACTCTTTAGGAACTCTGAAAATTTATAATAAACAAAATGGATTATAAAGTAAACTTTGTCTCTCATTCCAATATGCATAAAATAACACAACAATCAGGCTAGATCATTTAAAAATATAAACAATATATTTTATTTAGCCATGTAATCATGTTTTCCACTCACACCCCACCTTAAATAAGCACCCTACAGAAGGTGCTTCTGTTGAAGCACAATCATAAGATACATTGGTATGCCTTCTCCCAATACTTCTAAAAAACATTCACTATTTAATATAATCTTGCTCATTAAAAATAGAAAATGTTTACTTCAAAATGCTTTTAAGAGCCAAAGACTGGCAACTATTAATTGCTGGGGTAACTAAATGGAAAAAGAAGTGAATACAGTAAGTGATGTAGAATATTATCTTTTTCTTCAGTACTTTATTTTTTATTACAACTTGAAAAACTGCTCTTGTTTCCAACACTTGTTTCCCTGACTTTCAAATCTTATCAAAAGAAGGGCAATTCTGGTGTACTTGTCATTTCTTAAGTGATTGCAGTTTCTTTATCTTTCCCAGAATGACTGGTATTCTCCCATTAGTTTCCTCTCACTCTTACGATATTCTTCAATTTATCACTGAAGCATTCCCTCGTCCTTCTCCACAGAGCTGCTTTCCAGCAGGTAGACCTCCAACCCACACTAGGACACACAGTTATTCCTCCCTAGGGGCAGGATCCTACATTTGTCCCCATGGACTTCCCAAAGCTCCTCTCCACTCATCCCTCCAGCCTGTCTGTGTCCCTCTGAATGGCAGTGCATCGCTCCGGTGCATCAGCGCGAATGTTTGGCATCCTCCCAGTTTGGGATCATCATTAAACTTACCACTGAAGAAAAAGCTGAACAACCACATTTTCAGTCCAATTACATTTTTAAATTAAAAAAAAAAAATGGCAATAGGCAAAATGCCTTTTATGGGTGTAATCCTGCATTTCTTGTCTGTTATTCCCTCTGAGAAAAGGTATACTTACAGCTTCCCTGTTTAAAAGCTTCACATCCCTAGTACACAACGTCTTTTTTAATACTACAGTAAATTTCAATTCCTTGCCATCCTGCCATATTGCAGTTTTGCATCAATGATTTGGCTTTCAAGGAATACAGTTTATTTTTAAGAATAAAACAAAAAGTAAAAACAAACGGGAAAGTATTAACTGGGTATTGGCAGCATTCATCAACATTTGAAGTCTACATTTTATGTGTTTGCACTGACATCTGAATCCACATCAGAGCAATATCACTGATGCTAGAAGAAAGTGAACTTCGCATAAGATTTGTGTTATTTGTGTTATAATTAAACATTGCAACTGTGTAGTAGCTTATCAGTCATTTTTCCTTCTTTCTTATCTTGCAAATGATAACAACCCAAACTAATTTGATTTTTCCATATTTGCAAATTTTCTAATAGCCTGAAAATCCTGAGGGATTCCACAGAAGAATGACTGTGGTATTCTAATTACACTTACAGGTTTAGAAAGCTGTCATATTTTAAGATAATAAATTTCTCATTTCAAGGAACTTGATAAACACTGACTATCTATGCATTGTACTGAAACTACCTGCATGAAAATTGCGACTTCTCTTCATTAAAATTAAACAGTTCCTCAGATACCAAATTTATTCAAGAGAGTGAATGGAGTACACATGAACTTGTCAAGTGTGTCTCTGGCTTACTTGAATCTGGAGCTAGGAGACACATCAAGAATACTGCTTACCTTCTAACAACTCATTAGCTACTACTAAATGAGGAAGATATTGCTACTGTAACAGCAGTTTTAGGATGGCATTCAATACTGTCTCGCTTGGAGAAATTTCCACCTTTAGAAACTCTGCAAAAAAAATTTGGGATATATATAAATCTAGCCAATCACTATTTAATCCTTGGTAGAATGAGAAACCCAATATTAAAGAAAAAACGCATTTTGCTTATCCATTCTGTACAATCAGGAAATGTGAATATTCAGTTTGGGTCTTAAAGCATATTCCTCACTTTTATAGTAATGTCACACTGCATGTTTTACGATGTCTAAAAGAATCTGCAATGGCTGTAATTCATCTATACGAGTGACTCTTAGATTCAAGTCCTTTAAATCTTCCAGAGTGGAGTACAACCATAGATTCAATTTTATAGCCAGATCTTTGTTTCACTTAATGTTAATAAGTAAGTGACTTAATGTTAATAACTTCATTGGTTAGTCTTCACAGACAATATTCATTTCGATACCTGAGTGAAAAACGTGCTGAGAAAATTTAAATATCATTTTCCTAAAAAACTCAAAATAGAACCAAGTTGGAGCATGTTCTGCTTGACTGAACAACACAATTTGCTGGACTGGAGAACTCTTCTCCAAAAGAATCTCTGACAATGGTGTTGCTGACAGGGAAACAAAACATGAAAGGAGTAACTGTCCCTTACCTATATTTCACATCAGTTCTTTGACCATCAGACTACTGGTTATAACTTGTCTTCATTAAAACACATTGAACCTCAAAAGCGTTTGCAAATGAAAACATCACAAAAATCAAGCATATCTATTCTTTGGGATTTTTAGTTCCAAAAAATGTACTTAATGAATCTGATTATCATAGGATTTCCAAACTTTGTGTCTCTTCAAATCTAACAATATATTGTAGATGAAATTTGCCCTCTCACTCTGTCTCTTTATATAGAAACATATTACTCCTCCATATTGCAGGAGAGTGAGTGATAGACTGATCCATGACCTAAAAAGATGCTAGAAGGAAGGAAGAGGGGGTACTTTAGGTGTCAGCCAATGAAATGAACACATTACGAGGGTTCTTAAAGGAAACATCCGAGTCATAACTTGAATTGAGAAAGTCAGAAATACATAAAAAACAGGTTTTATGAGGCCATAAAAGGATTTTTCTTCCTTGTTATGCTTTCTGAGAACTCAAAACCTAAATGACAAATTGATACAGGTCACAAAAGAATTTTTTATTTGTGTGGTTTGGAGAATGTTGGGATTCAATTTTACAAAAATTGATCTTTTGAGGAAAAAAGTTTAGTAGTATCAGAAGTGGTACTTCAGCAACTCTATAAGCAAAGGGAGAGGTTCTCAAGTAAAATTAAGGGTATTCTATCAGCAAGCTAACAGCAGGTAGATAGCTAATGACACGGCCACTACATAAAAGGAAATCGTCCTGTAAATTACTGAACAGATTTTATGCTTTGAAATATCAAAGGCAAGTCTGTGGTCCCCAGGGACCCTGTATTTGCATTCTACGCATGTACCAATAAAATAACAGTATAAATGCAGGTTCTCCCCAAAGCTGGTTAGATTCTTGAGTATTCTTATTACTGAATAAGTACTTCCAATGACTAACCAAAATGACCTACCCAGGAATAGTCCTGGGCAGATAGTAAGTAACAAATCTGTGCTTTTGGGTAGGTATTAAAAATTCAACTAAATGTTCTCATTTTATAAGATATTTCAAAGATTAAAAATTGTTACTTTACACTCAGAATGAATCACATCATCTCAAGTCATCATGCAATCAGGATCTTTGTAAGAAACATTCATTACTCTGTTCCTTCAACTCTTGCATTTTTTTTAAAAATACATACTGAATGTGTTTAAAATGTACCTAATGTATATAACTAACTGGCATAGATTTGGGGTGGTCATACATTATGAGGCTTTCAATAGATAAGACTGATTGCTGACATGAGCTATGCTGTCAGCTATGCCAATCATTCTGTAGTAGTTGTCAGCAAATACTTTATATCATACCGCACCTATATTTCATCTCCGTCTCTTCACTGGCTGTACATGGAAACACATCACTAATAATTATCTGTACCATTTCCTCAAGTACTTCATCTCTTCCT
This sequence comes from Crypturellus undulatus, assembly GCA_013389825.1. Taxonomy (NCBI): domain Eukaryota; kingdom Metazoa; phylum Chordata; class Aves; order Tinamiformes; family Tinamidae; genus Crypturellus; species Crypturellus undulatus. The sequence goes on from VWPW01030931.1 coordinate 740,655, forward strand.
CCAAAATAAGGTATTCCCCATCAGCTAAGCAATGAATTTCTGAGCTGTTAGAGAACATTTTCAACAACTCCAAAGATGTTACAGATGCATTTAAAAGAAAAGTAATTGAAATACAAAGAGGCTGCAAGGTAATGAATTATTAGGAAACTGACCTTTATAGTCCCCTGTGCTGAAATAACAATCCGATGGGCTTTCCGAAAGATGTGACACAAACTTTTCAATTAATTCTGCCAGAACTACAAAGAGCAAAAACCCATTAAACATTAGAGGCAATGGACAAAATGTAAAACTACATTACAAGATGACAGTATGCAAGTAAATAAAGCTATCTGAATAGGTGCATGTTTATGCATGTTTTTACAGGGGAACAATTCTAAGCATGCCTTGTGCTTTTGCATTGCTAACATCATTCCTAACCTAAATTAAATTTTAATAGCTTTACTGAGAATACGTTCAGTGTAAACTGAAAGGGAAAGGAAATCACATATTATCTTTATATCCTCCAAGGATTACTTTATAATTTGTTACATGGTGCAAATATAAAATGAAACTTAGCTATAATTAAGCTACAATATCTTATCCCATTTGTCTGTGTGTATATAGACAGGAAAGCAAAAACCTCTATACCAATAAAAGTTAATGAAGTTTTAAGAGTTGTTTCCAATAACAATATAAGATTGTCTACGCAATCGTAAGATAAAAATTACACACTTAAAATTAGGTGATAGGAGAATTTCCTTTCAGAAAATTTATTTTCTATGATGAGCCTAAAGTTCTTGCTTGATTCTTGCCAAATAGAAGCTGTAAGTTTGCAGATACCACATAGAATAGCCACATAATGAAATCTGGTTTCTAGGTAAGAAGTCGTATCTATAAGTAATCATATCTCACAACTTAACAGAATATTAACCAGGAAATTAAACAGGAAATTTTCAATGAGAGTTACAAATCTCACTGAAAAAATCACTAGCAAAGACTGTTTCTAATCCTTGATTCTGTAAGCTTGATACTCCTGCAGCTACTTACAGTTTCAGGCAAAAGGATACAAGGAAGCCTTTACACTTATTGCACAGAGGAAGTCCATACTGAGATGACCCATATGAAGAATTCAAGAAAACAGTTAACAACAATTACAGTTTTTTTCATAAGTAAATGTGTTCCCAAGACAGCTGCATGATAAATTGAATTGAAAAAGCAGCGCTGCAAATTTAACAACAAGCTGAAGCAAGGAAGGGGATTTAGAGAGCAATGAGCATCGTTGCCTTTGGGCTTTCCTGTGCACGCTATCATTTCCTCGGCAGTTCATCAGTATAAGAGAACTCAAGCTGTACTGTGTTCACCCATTCCTGCACATTATCTCCATGCACCCACAGGTAGTCTTGGCGTTTTAAAGCTACCATGATTTCACTAAACCATTTCAGATGGCAGTTGTGCAAATGGTTATAGAAGCACAAGCAAGGCACAGCAATCTGTGGTGGAGGTGGCAAGAGAAAAAAGACATGGAACTCTGAAACTAGCCTTCCCAGCAGGAAAATTAACACAGGAGACTGCAGTGCAAACTATTTGGTGAGCGAGGGGGAGGGAAAATCAAACATCAGCTCTGCCTATAGCCTGGTACCTCTTAGAAAAATAGTGAAGAAAAATTTCATAACGACAAGAATTTAGTCTTCCTCCAATCACTTTAAGCTAATATATTGACATGAAATCATAATTCTTCCTTTTTTTGTGATCTAAAACCTTTAAAAGAATGTAATGTTTGCACAAGTCTAGAAATAAATGCAAACTGTCATTTCTTAAGTCATGAATCAGTTCATAAAGTTTGTAATAGTTTGAACTTCAGTGTTCATGTGTTCATGGGGGGTGGGGGGGAATCACATTTCACTACAACAGCTAAACACACTGTGCAGTTAAAGCAGCCAGATCCAACAGAAAAGAGTTAATTTTGCTTTGCAAAAGACTACTTTATAAACACAAATAGGCATCTCTTGATAAATCAAAATAAAGAAATTATGCATATAAATTTGGGGGGAAATTAGCAGGGGAAACTGCTAATTCAACATAATATAGTTTCTTTTAAACATGACTCTAATAAAGCAAATGGATTAGCAAAATGCAATTTATTTTACAGAACAACAGTTTATTTATTTTGTGAATATCAGAATAATTGTTCTGTACAGTCTTCTTTTTTTTTTTTTTGAATCAAAGAAACTACAAAAAAGGGCTTACACTTTGAAAGGGAAACTGTACTGAAGAGTTAGTTGCATAGACCTCACCTGAAAAAATGTTTTTTTTTGGAAGAGTACGGGAAAGTTAATCATATTATCCTTGAAACCATTTTGCATCAAGAACTTTCTCTACCTCTTTCTCTTCTAAGGATACCAAAGAAATTTGCCAGTACAAATTAACATTTTAATTAATTTTTATGGAATAGTACAGACATATGTCTTCCTTTTCTTTTCTCTTCCTCCGTGATTACTTTTATATTCTGGAAACAACTTAATCTTTAGTGGAATTTGGTCCACAAACAACCCGATAAATATATATGCAATTGAAACACACAAAACCCCCACCCTACTAGAGCAACAAATAGCTAAAAGTTAAACTTTGTAACGCGATATATGTTTAGTGCATGAGCACTCATACTGAGATTACTGAAATCTCCCATGCTGCAATAACAAACGGGAGCAACATTAAAAGAATAAAATATGGCATAATTCACATAATTTAAAATCGAATCAGAGCACTGAACATTTGTTTCCTTTCTGTTGGAAGGCATCCACATGCTTGACCTAAAAGTCAAATATTTCAGCTTGGTGCTTGAGTTAATGGGAGAAGTGACAGCTCAACTGCTAAGTGTGTTTTTTGAAACTCAAGCACAAAATAGATATTCATGATTCAAACATATTTATCTAAGTGCCTATCAGGATCTTTGAAAGCTTTTAATCAAGTCTGGGAGAGGGAAAGACATGTAAGTGGAGTTCATCAAAACCAAATTTGGTTAATACACAAATGCAGGGTTTTCACAAGATACGCTGCCTTTCAAGAGGATGTTCATGTGAAATGACAAGTGATCTAGACCATTTTTTTGTGTTTTAATACTAAGTCAATTAGCTGTTATTTACAAACTTTCTGAAAATGCTTATGAAGATGGAAACTGTCTCAATAATTTTTTGTTCAACTGAGAAAACATAAACCAAATTTGGAAAGTTTGCTAGACATTAAAGCCAGGATTGTTTAACAGCACTCATTTGAAGTCATTCACAAAGAATTAATGCACAAAACACAGCTAATCAAAATAGCTTTTAAACAGTATTACAGTAACAGAAAAAAAAATGCAATTCAAACTGTTAATATGTTGCCACCATAAGGGGTTACCCAGTATCTACAGGTGGAAGGGTTTAAGACAGAAAAAAACCAAAAACTACAAGGTGCCACTAGAGAGCTGTTTTATATTTACTATAAAAAGCATCTGAATTTTTTAGATCCCCTAACATATCTAGTGTTACTAGATCATATTATGTACCAACTCTCAGATGTTTCAAAGGAGTTTAAGGAGTGTTTGTTTAAAGCAAGCAAAAAAACAAACAGGAAAAAAATACTCTTTCAGGAGTTAGGAGTCTTTTACGAGAATATCTTGAACAGCTGGGTTCTTTTTGTAAGAGCAGTCAGAGATTTTTAAGTCCATCAACTTCAAATTATTCAATCTATAAAAAGCTTTGTCAGCAATTCCATTATTAGCAGTAACAATGGAGAGGTCCTTTTTGAATTCTCAGGATCAGTCACAAAGATTTTTGATTCTTATACAGAGAAATAGCAAAGGAATCACTTATATTTTCTTCAAGAAAAAAACAACATTTTACATTTAACATTTAACATCTTTAATAACTGAAAACAAATCTTTTATATTCAACACTAATCAAACACTATAATCTTCTCTCACATGTATGCACATTCACAGGCACTTACACTACATAAGATATAATCCTTTGGAAGTTATACCAAAATGGTTTGGAAGATAAAAGAAAGAAATTTTAATTTGCAATTATTGTTCCTGCATGACCTCAAAGAACTGCATTTTGGTTCTGAAACAAAACTTCTTCAAAAATCGGGCAAGGACAAATAAGTAAGCATATTTTTTGTATTATTTTCAAATCCTCTTTTGCAAATGTTATATTCTGAATTTGGTCACACTGAAAAAAAGTGAGAGTAGGTAACAAATTAACAGAATCTAGATCTAACTGAGTTATCTTGGAGACAGAAGACTTGGCTAATATTTAAAAAGATGAAACTATGCTTAGAAAACTTACGTGGTCATCATACAGAAAAACAGGTTCATCTGAGAACCCATTTAGAATGGAAATCTAAATGGAAATCTAATTCACTGAAGTTAGTTTGCCCTTTTGAAATCATAGCCTGGAGAAGTTTCCTTCACACACGAGAGCCTGTGGGAGACCACACTGCAGGCTGAAGTTAGTCAAGTCTTTCATCTCCTGAAGGCTGAAGTTTAAACCACACTCTCCTGAAAAGGGAACCCACGCAGCAGCACAGCTGCCTCTCACAGAAAAGTTTTTCTGAATGTAATATTGTCTCAAACCACACAGTTAGCAGAGATCTTGCTGTTTCTGAGATATCTGCATGCAGATCTGCCTCATTTAAACAGCAGTTTTGATTTCACCTTAGAGTAGCGCTACTTTCATATAAGTTATTGCTAGTCTTTAATAGTATTTTTGAATTTAGTATTTCATTAAGCCAAACTGTTTCAATTTTCACACTTATTTGTGTGTCTTGTGAATTCACTTAGAGGAGTTGCTGAAAGAGACTAAAAAAATTCATGGATAGCTTTCTGGCTTACTTTTACTTCCAATTGCTCCATCTCAGCAGGAAACAGCTATTCAGAAGAAATCCTAATCTCTTCTTTTTGGATAAACAAATTTTAATGATTCCCTTTAAATTCCTAATTCTAACTGTTGTTACCTCCAGCAAACTTGCAGGAAACAACCTACAGAGGGTTGAGGCTGTCTGTAGTAGAATACTAAAAAGCATAAAAAGAATTCTATTTTATTTTTCTTTGTAAGCCAGCTATATTAAACACATGTTCTGTTTTTATATATAATTCCTATAAATATGTATACAATATATAATTCTTTTTGTATGTAGGAAGACAGACTAACAATTTTAGCATTAATTTCATGTAATCCAAAAAGATGTGTTCAGAAAATATGTCATATTCAAATAAATTGATTTTGCACAGACTGAATTGTGCTGCACTGTGTAACATTAAAAAACAAAAAACACTCATTGGATTACTAGTTGTGTAAGAAATAAGCAAGAAAAGAAAACATATCTCTACTGCTAGCAAAATCTAGATAGTGCCCTATTCAATTTCTTCTATAGCAAAATAGCAGAAGTTCATATAAAGTATATTCAGTATTTCTGTTTACAAATCTCCATTTGTTCCCCTGTTTTAAAAAGTTCCCTTTCTTTCTTCATGAATACATGCATTTGTGGATATGTAGAATATAATACACATAATAAGCACATATAAACGTTTCAAACAAATACATGCATATTCTGTCTATACACACACATACCTCAGAACGGAGGGTAAAAGGTCTTACTAAATTACCTAATTATAAACACAAACTAATTTCAAGCAAGCTACAAGAATGGAAAGCTTGAAGAACTTCAAAAGTTTCAATAATTACAGACTTTAATCCCATTTATGCAAGTGAAAGTTTCTTATTTATTGTTTTTATACTGAATCAGTTCCTTTATAAATGACTTAGGCCCTGGAATTTTCATATAGCTCTATAAATGATGGTAAAATTCAGGTTTCTTATACAAACAACATATGTTGTATAACTTTGATTCCACATAGAATATATTTCTTCTGCCTTGACTGTCAGTGGTATAGATTGGTTTTCTAAAGGATTTAAAGGTAAGTCTTTGGAATATGTATGCAAAAGATCAGACTACATACTAAGCATCTTCTATAAGCAGAAGATAATCAAATTGCAATCTATAATCTTCAAGAACTGCAAGTCAGTATTTCCTGAAAGCATGTAGTTACATTGTTATGTAAGTTTCTATTACAAGTCTGTTTTCCAGTGATTTATGTCACAGGTAATCGTTGATTTTGTTTTGGATGGTTAGTTTGTTTTAACTGACTCATACCAATGCTGTAGTACAAGCTCACTATCCATTATCCATTCTGCATGCAGAATGAAAATAAATAAATAAATAAAATGAATGGGTGGTTGCACTGATGTTTAGTAAGGCTTAATTCTGAAAACTAACATAACTGGCTACTGATATCATTTATTTTCTCCTTTAAAGTAATTCACTGATATCTGGAAAGTATTTATCTTTTCTCTCAGGCTCTCCTTTCCACTTTCTGAATACCACAATTATGCGCCCTCTTCCTCTGTTAGATTTTGCACAAAAAAAATAGTGGGTTTAAAGGTTGTTCACAGGGCTGATGGACAAAAACATGGATACAAAAAGAACACAAAGCATAAATCTTGATTTCATAGAACAGAAAAATCACAATTAATATAATTCTCATAATCAATACAAAATGGACTAATTAAATAAAAAATGGTCAATTTAATTTCATTCTCAATGGAAAAATGCTTCTAATGGCATTTTGTTCACTTTTGTTTAAATGATAAAGCAATACTTACTCGTTCCACTGATGTTATCAGGTTTGGCTTTCATGACTTTGCAGAACAGTTTTCTACAGTCTTCTGCCCAACCTGTTCGTTTATCTGGATTTTTTAAAAGTGATAAGAGCTTGTCCAGATCATTATCTAGAATAAAAGAAGAGCATCATTCTTTAAAAACAACTTTTTTTTAACGATGCTAATTAATGAAAAGCTGTAACCTACAGACTACCTGATGTACATAGCAGATGCATTCAGAAACCAGAAACCATTCCAGAGAAAGAGGAGAGTCAGTTGCAGCTGAAAGCCTTGTATTTTGGCAGTCCTCACACATCAGGAAGAAAAGACCAATAAACTATCCCTTATCCTACAAAACTTACACTGGAGAAGTAGGTAGTCCTAAAACTGATGACATTCCACTTTATACAGAAAATAAATTTACCTGATGAACATTTAAGATATTCCTAAGACACATCTTTTACTACCCCTCCATTTTATAACCTCCTTATCCCCAAATCATAAGAGGTGAGAATTTATTTGAAATAGCTTGATATTTCCATGTAATTTCATGACTCTGAGAATAAGAAAAAAAACAAATGCCAGAGGAATGAGAGAAATCAAAGCTCCAACAAATACCAAATTCATAAGAAAACTGAAATGGCAGCACCTTTTTGTTGAACACAACATGAAACATGATTGATGTAGTAATAGTGTAAGTAATAGTGCTCCATGGAAAATGCCTGCCTCTTTATATAAGTAGGTTTCCTTCAGATGCTTCTAGTCTGGACAGATGCTAAGCCTCATGTTGCTACACACAGCAAGTACATTTGGGAAAAATACACTGGGTTGTCCACTGTACGACAGATTTTACCAGCTTTATATGGACGATCTCTGGAATTTCCCAGCTTCAACCCAGGGACTTCAAATGAAGACACATCGTGACACTAAAAGTTTTCTTTTGCTGTCACTGAAATGAGTCAACTTACAAGTAATGTAATGTAAGTAATGTAGGAGTCAACTTACAAGTTCTGTTTAGTCACAAAATTCATAAAAACTTATTAGAATTTCACACTGCATTCTTGATTGCAGGGGCACCCAAGACATTCCAGCTGAGGGGCCCCTCTCTGGTGTTGTCAGAAGTTGCAACAATTTAATTCAGGCACTTTTGTTTATGAACCCTTAGACTTTGTACCCAAGCATCTAAACCAGGGTCTTCTGGAATAATGCTGTCACATATAAGGCACAAATATATCTGATAACATCTGATGAAATGCATGAATGCATTATGAGTTCAGTTTGAGCATAAAACATATTTGTGTAACTGTTTAACAAAAAGCCTTTGTGAAAGAATCTTAATTTTAACACAAAGAAAAGCAAAAGGTTTCAAAGACAGCTCCTTGATGTTACTTTAATCTTTTATTAAAACCGTATTCTCTTTTCCTACACAATAGGGAGGCATGCCTTCAAAATTAAAACCAGTACTGATGCAATAACAAAAGGAGAGTAAATATGTTCTCTTCTCTCTTAGCAATAAAATGCTTTTTCACCCTCTATTTTCTACAGAACTAGAGGAAATTACACATATTTTCCCACTTTTATAGAACACAATATCACTGGCTGAGGCAGTAAATTTCACAACTAGCTAAGTCTAAAAGGGTCTTGAAAAGAGGGGAACTATAGTGACAAATAAAAAATCAGCATGCAATCATCACAGCTGAAAATGTTGGGTTGCCTTTTAATGTTGGTTCTTAGAGCCAGAGGAATTCTCTCTTTAAATCAAACACCTTTAGGAAGCAAAATCTCTGTCCTGGGATTCACACTGAACAGCACCTATAAGCAAGCTAGCTTGACACAATGACCCAGCATACTGGGTAATGCCAAGTAGTAATTAAAAGAAAAGAATTCTGAATACATATGTTTTATCAAAAACAGAGCATTTCTTACTATATGCACAATTTGATTGAAAACTGATTAAGGGGGTGACTATTCGGTTTATTTTTAACAAAAGGCAGAAGAAATTTCAAGTTTTAATGCTAAGTTTTATGAAGTAATTTTATGTTAAATAAAATTGACCCAAACCAGTCTTCTAATAGAAAGCACCGATCCTACAAAATGGGAAGAGTCAATAGAAATGCCTTTTCCCAGGCAACTTGGTTCCCTGAATACGTAAGGCTGCTAGGATTCCTGCATCGCTGACTGCTGTCCAGGTGGGAAAGGTGGGAAACTGAACATGAGAATTTCTTACTTGTATCTTTTTTTTTTTGGCAAAATACAGAACATTTCTTTTTTTTTTTTTTTTTCCCAATGCAATTCTGAACTGCATGAGTCAGGAGGAAAGTAAGGAAGGGGATCTGTATACATAAGAAAAATGCTAAGCATCATTGTAGGAAACTTAGGGAATCCAGTGTTCAGGCACTCTGAACAACAACTGTTACAGCTGTAGAGCTGAAAAAACAAAACAACAAGAAAAAAAACTTAAATAGAATAATAAATATTGAAGTTATTTAACCTTAAAAAACCTACAGTAAATATTACAAGTAAAACAAACCACATTATTTTAATAGCTGTACTCTGAATAACAAAGGGTTGTATCACTCTCTGAAAAGCACTTAACAGCTCCTTCTCAAATTATGTTACTGAAATAATAATTGAACAATTAAGACAAAAGAAAAGCAACAGGGTATCTTGGTGCAGTGCAAACAGGTGGAAATAGCATAATTAATTTCCACATGTAAATAATGATCTCCATAAATCATTTGAAGCTTCACTATGAATTATACTTGACAGAAATAAAGCGTTAATATACTGCCATCCAATAGTTTTCCAACTCTAAATATTGCTTGAAGTAATTAATGCAAATTAAATCGCAACTCAGCAAATTTATTTTTCCGTATACCCTCTCCTAAGGACTATATACCATACAGACGAATGCCTAAAACACCTGCAAAAAAGGGGCAGATATTTGTTAAGAGTGAAGCACTACAGATGTTCCTTAAATAAAAACACACCCTTCGGGTGACTCTGCCCATTAAAGAGTACCACCATACTTGGAGAAATGCAGGTACTAATTTTGCCTACATAAATGATAACTTCTTTTTCAGTTTCTCGAGGCAAAATATCCAGTTGCCAATATGTTTGAGAGCACCACAGCAAGACACAGTCCATAACAGTAAGTGCTCTCTAGATGCAGGCTTTGGGCACTGCTGCTGGGAATAGATGTTCTTGTCACTGTAGAATCAGCACTGCTTTGTTTTTTCTTACAGCTAACTAATCTTCCCTCCACCCAACTGCTCAAATCAGAAAGGTCTTACTGACGCATTCTACTACTACTACTACTACTACTTTACTACAGAATTAAAGGATAGAAAAAAATACTAATTACTGAATTTTCTCAGCAGAAAATTCTATGTGCATAAGCCTTTTACAACAAACACCTAGCACCTATTACGATATCTATGGCTTCTGTTACCCCAGGTACTTCCTTAAGCTACATAACGTCTGGTTTCATAGAAAGGAAGCTCACTGCTCCCTGACCTCAATAATCTGCAACCTCTTCAGAGAGGAACAGCCAGTCTAGATTCAAAATATTCACCGAGTAATTTTGGCTTGTGCTCAAAAAGACAACCTTCATTTAACAGAGACACCTAGGAAATAAAGGTTCTTTTATTGCATCTATCCTTCAACACCATTTGAAGGAAGGGTCAGAAGAAAACAACTTCAGAGACAGTAATATCATTTCTGTGTGCACCTTTGTAAAGGGCATTTCTTCCTTCTCCAGCAATCTCCAATATCCATTCTGTAGACATCACTTACCAAGTAACAAACCAACAAACATAAAACACCCAAAACCACCGACAAAAAATTCTCAGGATATATTTCCACAGCTAACAGCACAATAACCGAACAAGGAACCAATTTTGAAAGGAAAAAGAAAAGGTGAGCCTCTCTTCAGGTGTCTGTCTCCTGGGAAAAAAGAGTGGAGGTAAGTAAGAGGTCAGGACAGAGAGAATAAAGGCTGTAGTTATAACCTTTTCCATTTCACCCAAATTAGTGCTACATTCTTATGCAAGGCTAAGAATCCAGTGGTTTTAATTATTCACATAATATAAACTACTGTCAAGACAACAGAAATGATACCACACAGGTTACATAAAAAACTCCACAGCGTGATATCCAAATACAGGCATCTTCGGGATTTTGCAGAAATACTGTGCTGGCCATAGCTTATTAGTGATAAATATAGCAATATTACAAATATAACAAATCCATTTCCATCCATACAGAGTGTTTGAGTGTTTGAATGGTTGCTAACTTTTGATGAGCTCTGTATGAGCCCCGCTCACCTTTCACTGAAGCAGAATTAAAATCAAGTAACTGCTTGCCTAGGTCTGAGGTTTAAAGAAGAGCCAAGTAGCTTAAAAACACAAATTATTCACCACTTCAGAAGAGTTGTTCATAAAATTTCCAACAAATATTTCATGATTTTTCCAGATGTATCCTGTTAGAATTTCTTATTAACTCGTGGCAAATCTTTTTTGTCAGATCAACAAACTATTCCTTTTTCTGCAAAGGGACATGGAAACCAAATCAATCTGCACTCTTCATAACCCCCTATTATACAATCTGACTTGCATCACATCTGCAGCAGCCAGTTCCGATTACTTCAATCTATACTCACATATCATGCTTCAAAGTTTGCATATGTGAACTTCACTAATGGTTCTTGTCACTGTGCTGTAGAATCTCTCATGTTTGTTTTCCTCAGAGCTCAGTGCCCAGGGTAGCCTGGAGGTGCTCCAGCCAAGGACTCACCAGCCTCAGCCGATGGGAAGAATCACCTCCTCTCTGTTGCAGGCTTCTTTTGAGCAAATTCAGTGTTACTTGACAAGATTTCACCAAGTTCTACTCCTAGTTGGTTGCCATCCCCCAAATCCAGAAATACAATCTATTCCATTATCCAGCCAGCTACTTATGAGCGACACAATTGCTCCAACCAAGAGAACAGAGAAAGATTCTGTGGGATTCGTCAAAATATGATTTTCCAGTTTGACAGCAGTAGTTAATGTCTCTTTAGTAGAGTTTTTTTTTTTTTTTTTTAAATAAATTTCCAACCATTTTATAGTGATTTGATCTGGAACCTTCTTTTAATCCTTGGCTTATGAGAATTCTATTGAGAACCATGTAATATCATTACCAAGGTAAAGATTAAGAAGTTTTTCTCTTCTTGTATAATTTGTCTTTGTCTTGTCAAAGAAGGAAATTAGACTGATTTACTCTTGACAAATTTGCTAACTTTTTAAATAATATTATTTTTCTATATATGTATAAACAGAATATTTTACATTTGATCTACTCATAATGCATACTCTTCATTTGTTACACTTTTGAAAATCTAAAGAAATTCACAAGTAATTTTGAATAAACAGATCTCAAGGATATAGTGAATAAGACCAGACAGAAATAATGATTTATTTATTATGACAATTTACCAGATTTTTCTGCATCATCTATACAAATTAAAGTTTGGAAAAAAATAAAATAAATAAAGATTCTTTGAGATGAATTAAACTTCTTTGCCTACGTATGTCTTCAAAGGATTCCTCACCCTGCCCACACTCCAAACTGATGTTCAACGTGGAGAACAACTATCCTAAACACTCTGTTTCACACATCAGCAAGTTTTGAAAACACAGGGAACTGAATTACACACAAAAAAATGTGTAGCTTAACTGTACTGTCTTGCTTCAGTTACTAGAGAGATAATATATCTCATGAGTCACCCACCTGACCCTGTCCAAAAGGTTAATCTTGAAGTTTGCATAATAATTAGGCTACTAAACAGAACTTTGTAGATTGCACAAGGCACAACTAGCAGAAACAAACCAGCTTTAAATGCAGCCAAAAATATACAGCTAAAAATGATCTTGAAGGATTTATGAAATGATAAACTGAAAAGAACGAACAAAAATCAGAGATATTCTGTATCTACTCAGTTTGCATGTTCTATACCTTGTCTTAAATCAGCTTTCTTAGGAATTTTCAAAAGATAACACGCTGGCAAAGGTAATGATGCAAACATTGGCCAAGGATATGGATCACTGCCCTGGAAACACAACCAGAAAGAAATTAAGTTAGGAGAGGTATTAGCAGCAGTTGCTTGACTAATACTGAGGTAATCTCAGTAAAATTCACTGATTACCTGTGTACCAAAACTATGCTTGATACCAGTATTTAAGATGAGATATTCCACAATACCAATATTTAAGATGATTCTCCACAATTAAAGACAAGTTAGAGGATATATAAATCTAAAAAAGATTTCAATCACATCTTATGCTAGTAAATATCACTGACAGTTTTTAGTATTTTTTTGACAAAAGGGAAACTGCAGTTTCCAAAGAAAAAACAAACAAAAAATACATACACAAAGAAAAAGAAACAAAACTCTATTTCCATTTTTATACATTGATCTCATTGTTTTTGCTATGCTGACAGTAATTTGCATCTGATCTTCTTAAGAGTGACAGCCAGTGAGAGGCAAAGCACTTAAAGGAATTGCTTAACAAACACTGCATTGTTAGAGCAGCAATGACAGTTACAGGTATTAGATACTGCAGATGAAAACACAGGCAGCAAAAAACAATTGCATAAGAGGAAGATTTAACAGATGGAAAATTAATAAGGAAAACTCAGAAATACAAAAATAAAAAATATACAAACTGCATTCTTTTTCATAATAGGAGAAGCAGCATTTAAATACACTAGTACAAAAGTCTCATTTATGTCATGTTCTAGGCATTGGCTACACACCAGATACAAGAAACAATATATTTTTTTCAGCATACCTCTTCTTAAAAACCCTTATTGCCCCTTATAAAACTAAAGGTGAGCTGCATTTCTTAATATTAAGTAATATGCGGAATATGCTACCAACAAAAATGTTCAATTAATAAAGACAGGAGTTAAGGAAAGAGAAATGGTTAAGCTTTATGCTCTGACCTTATCTAGTACTCTTAAAGGCAAAATCCTTTCTTGTGGTCCTCCAATAAGATTTATTCTAACAAGAATATGGTTTCTCTCAATTGACAGACCATCAATTATAAAATCTCTGTTGAAAAAAATGAAAATCATCAGAACCACTTTGATTTACCATCATTTATTTCAGAAATCATTAAAGAACAAAAATAACCTTAAGAGATATCCCAGAACTAAAGCAAGACTTGGACAACACATAAACATGAAGAAATAAATAGAAATATGAACTATTTTGAGATGTCTGAAAGCACTGCCCTAACATTTTACTTCTCCTACCTACACCTAAGCAAGCAGTGGTCATTAGCAGGAAATTTCAGAACTGTTGTTATGCCTCCATGTTCGATCAGGGCAGAAGACTATTAATGTAAAGTAAAATTTAGCTCGTGATTTGGCCAAGCAGTAAATTTCTGCTTCCTTGAAAACACAGAATTACTCAGAACTAAAGGCACACTCAACTTGTCTGAAGTCACTGTGTAGCTCCAGGTACAACAGTTTTTAAAAGGAAGAAAACACATTTTTTTATACACCAAGTTTCTAAACCTCTGCTTATGGAACTGAGGTCATCTTCAATGGGCGTATAACAAAACTCTTCTTTTGCTGACTTTTAGCCTGTATTGTTTGACTTAAGCTCTGTACCTGTCCTATATAGCAAACAAAGGCATTGGAAACTTCCTAACATTCAACATGCTGAGGAACAGGAAATAAACTATCTGTAACTAAATGAATGTCCACTGGTGCCCTGCAAACAGACTTTTCCTGATACTTTTCCATTTAAAAAGGTACATCATGCAACTTTATTTAAAAGTCAACAATGAAAAGTCACAGAAGTTGCGGAGTTGATTAAGTTATAAACACAAAAATCAGGGTTTTGATGATGCCTTTAGCATGCTGCTATAATTATAATATTTAATATAGTTTGAAAATCATATTTCACATAACCTAGAAGCAGATTTCAATGGCAGCATTTGTATGAGTACAATCAGCAAAGTATAAAAATATTTTAAGGAAAAATGACTTAAGGTTGAAATAACATTTTTATTGGTCACTTCTTACCCTCGTCCTTCAGAAGTTTCTATGACATTTTCCTCCTGAGCAGTTAGTAAAACTTGTGACACTTTATACTGAGTCTCTAAAAGTAACAGGGTATTGAGCTCACAGCATAACACATTCAACAACCTGTAGAATGACACACGGAAAAGACGGAACATCAGTCAGGAATCCAATAATGCAGAATAAAACAAAGGCGAGCATGTTTATGATATCTCAAAATAGAGGAAGAAAAAGAAAAGGAAAAAAAAAGAAGTCTGAAGATACCAGACCTAAGCAGGTCTGGTGTAAGTTTTTTAGCTACCCAAACGGCACAGCCCTAAGTAAATAGAGGGAGGTTCCTAACAGATTTTTCCTGTGCACTGGAACAAGCATAAAAAACATCCACTGGTCAGCACAGCCTGCTTTATGTTTGTATTGCAAAAAGAAGCGTGACACGGACTTAATAAGACATTGTGAAACGTGAAGAAATTATACAGCAATAGGCTGGTAAGGCAACTTAGAATCAAGTTATCCTTGGGGAATATAAAATCAAGATAAAAATACATATTTCAATCAGAAAATAGTTCTTTAAGCAGTTCCATATGATCAAATTTAACACAGATGAAAAGCAACAAAAGATTTTACATGTGGAAAAAAAATAATGCATCTATTTGGGAGATTTTTTTTAATGTCAGAAATGAATGGCTGTGGTAAATTAAGTTAATAATCAACACATGACAGCACGCAGCACATTAAATACAATTTTATAACTTCAGGCCAAATTAACAGTGACAGTGCTCTACTTCATTATATTTGATGAAAATATCAGCAAGGGCAATCCGAATTATATTATTTGTTTTTACCACTATTCACTCTAATATAGTAACAGAATAATTTAACTGGAGACTTCCTATTCATGGAAAATGGTATGACTAAATATTCTTGTTATTCTTATTTTCTGTTTATCATGGCATTAACAACATCATAAATTAAGCCTTACCATTATACTTTCCTCTCACATAAGATTTTATTGGAACTAGAGATTATGTATGGTGTGAAATTTCTGCAGTTAGTCAGTGCTAGTTTTCTTCCACATAATTCTCAATATGCTTCTACAGACAACAACAATTTGCAAGCCATTCTGTGAGTAATTTAATACTGCATATTCACAAAATCATAGCCAAGGAATAAATAGCCAAGACTACTTTTTTTAAATGACTTAGATCTGTTCAGGTTCGATCCTCTTCAAGATCTGTTTGTTTTCTATTAGCTATTTCCTTACATCAGATCATTCTCAATATTTCCTTAAAGCACAAAACAAGAAATGACAGCTCAACTACAATAATTATCTCATAGAAGAAAGAAAAACACACACAAAGAGCATTGGAATCATTACAAAGATACACAATTCATTTTGCTAAGTATGATAACTTTTAATGGCAAAGAGTCTGACTAAGGTTTCCAGCAGTGAAAACCACTTGTTTATAACATCTCCTCTGATGCAGAATTCAGAGAAAAAAAAATCAAATCAAAACATAAACAGAGTCAGGTAAGAAGGGATAGTAGTAGGATAAATGACAAAATATCTGGGTTCCTAATGTAAGTAATCTCTGCTGCAACTTCTACTTAAATTTTCACTTGCACTGAAAAATAGAATTAAAACTACAGTCCTTAAAGTACAGATATTTACTAAAAGATAATACTCTCTTCTTCTACCTTCTGAAATATTAAAAGCATATACATTTACAAATAAATAAAATACTAAAAATATAATAACACTTTACAGTCTGCCTGTTTATGAGTAGGCCTGAATACAGCTGTTCTTTCGTGTTGTTTTTTCTCCATGCTTGAGACCTATGAATTGCAGCAGACCACTTAGCCCATTATCTTATCTAATCTAGAAGGAGTGCACACATTGATGAAGATGTGTATAAAGACTGGCCAAAAATATACAATAAAATTAAAGCCTATTTCCAGATTTTAGCAATGTTTCGTCTGAGAATTCTACCTTCTACTTTAAAAATAAAACAAAGTCTAAAATATATTAAAAACTTCCTTCTTTCAGCAAGATTCAAAATCAAATAACTGATTTTATGTTCGAATGTTCAAATATTATTTGCATTGAACTTTGATCAGATACAAAAAGCCCAAAAGAGAAAGGAGAAATTTCCTTCTGAAATACAAATGCATGAAGGGGATAAACGTTCAGGGAAGGGAATGGCTCAGTACATATCTGTATTTCTTGCTTTTGCACTGGAGTGCAACTGGAGTGCTGCCATGGATGGAGACAGGCTCTTTAGGAAGGATGGGGTGGGATGGTGAGGAAGGGAGTTGCTCCATAAGGAAGGAAGTAGGATGAGCGTCTGGGCTGCTGCCTGGGGATGGGCAAGGGATCAGCTGAAAGATCATGGATCAGGACTAGATCAACATGAGCAACAGAGGCCAGTATCTGGTACAGACTGCCCAGTCAAGTAGCATAGGTTAGGCCTTCTTCAGACACCTGAAAGAAACCTCACATTCATGGCTCCTGGTCCCCACAGGAGCCTTGATCAGCCTGTCCTCAGATCTGTCATCTGTTGGGAGGAAAACAGAGTAGGACACAAAAAACCTAGGAGGTTTCTCCCATGCACTGGTGACAACTTTGTAATACAGGTGGTGCTTGAGTTTCTGGCTAAGGGAGGCACTCTGCCGGATGGCATATTAAAACACGCAAGGACTTGTCAGGAATATGAAAGTCAGGGGCACTATTAGCTGCAGCGACCATGAGATGGTTGCGTTCACAATCTTGTGGGAGGGAACAAGACAAAAAGCAGGATCACAAGCGTGGACTTCAGGAGAGCCGCTTCTGGAATTTGCTGGAAGAATACAATGCAAAACCTCTGGAGAGAAGAGGGGTCCAAAAGCAGTTGATTTTCAAGGACCACCTCCTCCTCCTCCAAGCTCAAGAATGGCCCATTTCAACAAGCAGGAAATAAAAAAAAAGGCTGCAGAAGGCCAGCAAGGATGAACAAAGAAATCCATGTTAAACTTAAAACATAAAAAAAATCAAGCGTACAAGAGGCAGAAGCAGGAACAGATCTCTAAGGTGGAATGCAGAGACACTGTCCAAGCATGCAAGGGTGGGGTTTGGAAAGCCAAAGGCCATATGGAATGCACCTGGGCAGAGACATGAAGGGCTTCAGAAACTGAGCTGAGGTTGGAGGGCACCTCTGGAGACAATCTGGTCCAATCTCCCTGCTCCAAAAGGGTCACCTACAACACCTGATACTCTAGTTGCACAGGATTGCATCCAAGTGACTTCCAAGTATCTCTGAGGAAGCAGACTCCACTGCCTCTCTGGGCAGTTCTCAGTCACTCTCACAATAAAGAGGTTTTTTCTCATATTCAGACAGAACTTCCTGTGTTTCAGTTTCTACCTGTTGCCTCTCATGTTGTTGCTGGGCACCACTGAAAAGAGTCTGGCCACATCCTCTTTAAACCTTCCCTTCAGAAGTACAAAGGCACTGATAAGATCTCCCCTCAACCCTCTCTTGTTGCCCCAACTAGTGGAGAAGGATCAAGTTAGGGAATATTTCAGTTGGACACATACAAGTCCATGAGACCCAATGGGACAAGTCCATAGGACTCAATGGGATATAGCCAGGAGTGCTGTCTTGTTTCTGATTTCCACGTTCTTCTTTCTGATGTCACTTGTATTTTCTTTTAAGGGTATTTCCTGGATTCTCACTCACTAACCATTATTTCATATGTACTATTTCAGTTGTAGAAATCTACGGTTTAAGAAAAGCATGCTAACTGGATCTTAGGCACCATTTAAATTGACTAGCCCTTGGTTTTGGAGGTGTAATCAAATGCTATGTGTAACTACAGAGGAACAGAAGATCTTTCAAGGGAAATATAACTTCTAGTAATAATTCTAGTTGTTAAAAATATCTTGTCAATTTTTATTTTTCCTGCAGTCCAATTTTGTTCATCAGAAAATATCATATAAGGAAGCCACCTATGAATTTATCTGGTTTATCAAAAGATACCCCTTATGAAGATGACTCGTTACAGTATTTCTATAATTTATCATTTAAGGTCCCTTTATGAACACAAAATAATTTGGTGTTCTTTCTAATTTCCTCAGTTACATGTTTTTCTTTCAAGCTCAAGCCATACCTCTTTCTTCCACCATCTTTCGTTATAATAATACCAATTCTAGTTTTCTGCAGCTACCACTACAGCCCATAACCCATTCTTCCTTACTTTCAGATTTTACATCCTTTCCAAACTTAATTTCATAGTCTGTCCTCACTTCACAGATGCCTGCAAATGTTCTGCTGGTTGTGAAAGATGAAAGCTACCCTTCTTGGACACAGTAGTTGCATTTGCCCTAGCAAAAGAAGATAAAACAAGTTTTCATAAGTGGAACAAGTCATCTACTACAAGAAAAAAAGAATCTGGCACTAATTTTTAGAAGCTAAATAAACAGGCGCATCATCAGAGAATTCCAAAACAAAATTTTCTTTTAACAGTTCCAATATAAAAGGCACATAAGAATCTTCATCACCAATTTGATTTACTCTTTATTTGATTTACTCCAAAAAACTGCCTGAGCTGCAATGAGAATACAGATGCAAAGAGTAAGTTGCAATTAAGATCAAGTTTACCAGACCAAAGGACAAAGGAACATGGCTAGTAATGGCTAGTAAAATAACGGAAGCCATAAGCTACCTAGGCAGGTTTAGATGGGGGACAAGATCATAGGGTTTACATCACTTGAAAGGCTAAATATCTTGCTGATAAAACACAGGTCATTAAAAATGAGCAAAGTGGTTTAGCCTTGTTTCTGTGGATAGCCAAACTCTTGAGCAGAGCACTGTCATTGCCTCTTGGGGCCCACTAAAATGAGGCATTCTCAAGAACAAGTGTGGGGCCAATAAATATTCTTCTGATTTAAATGTACATACAAAAGATCTTTGGATCTAATAATATTAAAGATTATATTCACTTATAGCCATAATAAGTCACTGAACAAACTAGACTGCTGTATGCACATAAGATCTCTAAACAAAGAAAGCTTTTTTTTTGTTTTTTTTGCATTATTCAGATACCTATGATGACTTTTATTTTCCACAGTTATCTGCAAAAGGAAAACAAATAATATATTTCAGTAATTGTATATGTTATTGTATATGTATTCTGTTAAAGAAGGAGAAAATTTTTGCAAAGCTCCCAATAGGACAACTCTGATATCTTCCCACTGCCCATAATCTCTACCTCTCTCAGTAGTCATATTTCCCTATCTGCTTTATGCAAGCCATCACCTATTGGGTATCTTCAGACTTCCTCTGGACTACCCTTTGGAATACTGATACTCTTTAGGGGCAGTTGGTTGGTTATCCAAGGTAAAAAATTGAAAACTTTGTCACCCTTTCATCAAACAAATAACACAGTTTCACTATGACTGGGTATACCTATGTCAAACAAATAAAGCTAGTCATTAAACTAAGAAAAATCTCTGCAGGTGTAGTACGTTAAAAATGCAATAGTCTGATTATTACTGTAAATTCCCTTTTTTTCTAGGATTTATGCTCTGATAGCAATCTACATTCAGAATTTTCTGAAGTATAGTGACTACAAAGAATTTTGCATGAGCTCCTCTGTACCCATGTGTTCAGGCTACACAAAAGAGCAGCTGAAAAAGCCTTCAGCATTCTTTTATTGACCAATCTTATCTGAATGAGACTTGCTAAAGAAGTCCAAATCTGCTTTGAAGTTGAACTGACAGTTTGAAATGCTTTCTACACTCACATTAAGAATTGCCTATGTAACTTTCACTTCTATTCTTATTCCCAGCTTCTTTACGTTTTGAGAAAAAATCATGAACTGAGGAGAGGCTTCAAGTGAGTAAACCTTGTTCTAGAAAAGTATCAGAATGGCTGCAATCTAAGGAATATCAGATTAGAAAAACCTGTACTGTATGAAAGAGACTAGAGTTTAACCCTCAACTAGAAAGCACACACCTAGAAGTGGCCTCAGAAAATTACACTGTCTTGAACCTTCAAGCCTCAAAGGGCTCCAAATCCACAGTCCCTTTCTAGATCCAAACACAAGGATCTAGAAAAGAATCAGGAATGAAAAACCATCCCTGTCTGTGATACTACTGAAGAAACATCTTACATGAGGATATTTACTTTCAAGTTAAGAATTACAAAAAATAGACTCACACTGTGAAATAACCTGCCGAAACTTGAGTATTATACTTTGACCAAAGGGCCTAGTCTGTACAAATGCACTCTGAAGAGCAATTGTTACAGCCTGAGAGACACTGTCTATGGAAAACCTCTCTCTAGCTTCTCGCAGGGCACCTCTCGGACTGCATGCATACCCCTGGCAGGGCAGGGCAGGAAAGCTTGCAAAGGCAGTGGAGCCTTTGCAAGATCATCCTCCAAAAGAGCAGTTGCAAATTCAGAATAAATATTTATTCAAAATTAAAACAAACAACTACCAGAAAGCAATGTATCATATAAGCACATATTGATATGCCTCTTTTTGATTAAAAAGATTAGAGAATAATCTATAGATTTTAAGTTTTAAACACATTTATACACTTTACTAAAGTAATTGTTAAGTCACTTGGGCGCAGTTTACAAGAGGAGAAAAATGCATCTGTAAATTGCAGAAATTGCTTAGCACGCTTAACATTCAAACATGCTGATTTCAAGAACTTAGTGAAAAGAAAGGGAAAGGAAAAGGAAAGGAAAGGGAAACGAAAAGGAAAGGGAAAGGAAAGGAAAGAGCGGAAGAGAGAGGAGGGGAAGGAAAAAGAAAAACTTCAAACCTTTCTAATTAAAATAACATAGGTAAGACTTTCCAAGTATTAGTACTGTAAACAGTGAGGCACATGCAACAATAAGCCAGAATTCCAAGATTATTTCAACAGAGAACTCTGAATAGCTATGTAATAGTACAAATTTTCTTTATGCTGGCAGTTGAATTAGTCACAATCAAGGTTGGTATGTGCCTATTCTCTATTATAAAAAAAAAAGTAGAGAAACTCCATACGCTCTTGAAAAGCCATTTACTTACTAAGAAAACACATTGTTAGATTATTTGTGATACGCACAGGCACATTTCACATTTCATAACACCTAAATTTCACATTGCTTGTTTTTATACAAAAGACAATTAAAGAAGCAGTGGGGAGGAGGGTTCCTCTACAGTAAAGACTGAATCTGCTAAGCATGAAGTATGAAGTCTTGGTATTAATGAGGTTCCAAAATCTCTGAAGAAGAGTAAGTTTCTACCAAAAGTGACATTTAAACTTTTAATAATCTTTCCTTTATTTGGTTATGACTTAATAATGAAGATATCTACCACTTTTATGAACAAGAAGTATCCACACTAAAAATAAAATATTCATTAATCTTTTCTTGCAGCTTAGCAGTTTAACTTTGATTATGAACTGAAAAAGAGGAACATCAGACATTTTGGAGATTTTCACTTTTTTTTTTTTGACCTGGTCATGATCCTCTGGAAAACTGCATTTCTGTGGTGAACTGTAAAGCTCATCTTATCTACTTAAATATATGATTTATTTTAGGTGATTATAGATGGACTAGTCATGTTGCTCATATGAGCGGTTATGGGTAGGTCAGTTGCCTCACTGCATTTAACACAACTTCAACATAGGATTCACCAACACACTGTCCTGCATCATGGGTATTAACTGCTTCTGCGTTCAGAGAGATTAATTCATTTCTGCCTACAACCAAGAAGGTTCCCAATATCACAGGAGAACTCTCTTCCTTTACTTCTAATTTAAGGTAGCACCTTATGAAGGTAGAAAGCATTCTAATAGCAAATGGGTATTTTAAACTTCTGAATAGCTCACTTTCTGTTATGCCTAATTAAATGAGTGGGCATTCTGTCAAGTCTTCTATGAAGTCAGGATAATCCTGAATACCTAATAACATCTTTGTTTTCTAATTCCATTTTAGGACTTCTCACTCCTATTCAGCTAGTGAATTCTTCCAAAACAGTATTTGTAATTCCTGAGTTACAGGACTAAACCATACATCTCCTAACTCCAAATCCTGTCACTGTTCATCTCCTTCATGTTCCTTCATCCTAAGCAACAAGCTGAACTATAAATTATGGTTATTGATTCCATATTATACAATCATTTCATTCTGATACTATAATACCAATATGGCTAAAGAGAGCTAACACTGAAGTGTATAATCCACTGACCTTCAGCTTGCCCAAGGAAGAATATAAAAATTTTCTATACTATCAAGTGCAATCCAACAGAGATTTTATTTCATCTCTACAGTATATACTGCATAAACTACTAATGAAAGTGTCAATTATTAAATTAATAAACAGAGAAACTATGATTTCTATGTTAAAATATTATAGCACATTTAAATGAGCATGACAGAGTAAGCACACTTGAAGTGTTCAAGTGTTCCTTCAGGTCCTAGAAATATTTGGAATCCAATGCTACTTCTCAAAATGAGCATTGGTGAAAATAGTGATAATTTAACTGATAACGTTAAAAAAAATGCAAGGAGACAAACCAAAGCCAGACAGAAGCATGATATAATAAAAAAAATGTTTTAGTACTTTGGCATGATTTTTGTCTTATACACTATGACGGATGTACTACGTTTCTTTTTCAATCAACTAGACAAAATAACAATAAGCAATTTCCATTACTGTTTGTCATATTACAATATATCCATTTACTGTAATAAGATTAGATTCATTGCTATTCTCATTTTATAGGATGTATTTTTCATTCAATTTTTCTCTTGAATGAAGAAGAAAAAGTAAATTTCATCTTCAGGCATAATAAGACCCAAACAACATTAACTTATTGGAAGCAATGCACACAAGCATGCTGTATGTTCTTTGTTTATTGTGACCAAAAGATAAAAAAGAGCATCTTACCTCAGACCAAATATATGTGATTGTTCATAACTGAATAGGGAGTGAATTTTAGCTTCTGAATTCAAAATTATAAGCCTGTCAATAATATCCTGCCAAAATAAAATAAAAAAAAAAAAGTATGTGTTTAGATTTTATACATATAAGTTTTGTAGAAATGTTTACTACAGACAGAAACCTATGATTAAAAACACAGAAGAAAAGAGCAGAAAAAGGCTTTCCTCTTCTTACAAAAGTCAAGAAGGCAAAAGAAAGTCAAAGGCAAAAAAAACAGTACAGGCTGTGAGAATGAAAGAACTTACTAAACAGGAAAACAAAATATTAAACATACAAAATTATGCTAGCATATCAAGTATTATACATATTTTATATTTAATACTAGTCCATGATAAAACTGTTTATTACATAGTTGAAATGGGTATACATCTATTTTGATGAAATTAACATTAAGAAGGATAAGCCGTATCAGACTGAAAGTGCAATACCCTTACTGTAATTCCCTCCCTAACTCCAGACTCAAAACTAAGTGTTTTAACGCGCAGCTATCAATCCTGTGTGTAGCACAGTTTGGCTTGGATGTTGAGTCTCATCTCCTTCATCATACATGGTCTAACCTAATAGACAAGGCTGCTTCCATTTCTTCCATAAATTCCCCCAGGTTTACTGCATATCCAAATTGTTTCTGAAGTAATAACTTGATTAAAAAAAAAAACAGGGATTGAACAAAAATATCCATTGATGTTACAATCAATTGCTACATTAGGGTCAGAAGAAAGAAACAGCAAAGTTTTTACAGGCTTTTTAAAATCTGGATTAAATCCAAACTTTTATTTTATTTCTATTTGATAAGTATGGCCAGAGACAGCAGAGGAATTTATTATTGTTTGGATCAATGAGTCATTTCAATATCATATTAGAAAAACAAATCAGGACCCATACTTTCATGAAATGAACTAAAATTTGTATTTCCATAAAGACAATGAAGACTGCAAGTAAAGTATACAGTAGAAAAAAAAGTTGCCAAAGCAAACTGTCCTCTTAAAATGTAATCTTTATTTAAAATAAAGTAAAACTCTATTTTGCCTATTAGATTTCTGGGGAAGGTTGAGGGAAAGGGCTGCAAAGAAAGTGCTTTTTCCATACAGAGAAAAAAAAAATCACAATAAAGCCCTTCTTGTTGTCCTCAACAACTACTGTCAGTTTAAACTTCAAATGGACCTTAACTTTTCTATTTCTATCCCTGCATGCTCAGACAACATCTGATAGAAGATTTTATAACAAATCTTCTAGTGTCACTGAAATTGTTTTTACTTTGCTTTACAGCCATAATTGTATCTGGTTATAATTATTTGGAGTCAGTGACCAGAAACACAGTTGCAATAACCATGAAATAACTATGTCCATCTAACCTCCACAGTTTTCTGAACACTTAGTCTCATCCCTTAGATTTACATTATAGCTAGATGAACCCATCCTTAAACAACCCATTTTCTTTATTAGCCACTTCATCCTGGGTATTTATCTTAGACTTACGCAAATGTCTTTTAAACAATAGTTAAGTAAACCAAGCCCCATCCAAAATACCTACATGTACCACTGTTCAGGTAACTTTAAACAGTAACACCAGTATTGCTATTCTCAGGGACATAAAAAATCCCAAACTGTCTAAATTCATCAAAATCTAAGTGACATAGGCCTCCAAAAGCCACAAAATTATTACTTGACCTACCCCAGTCTAATAGCTCTCAAAGACATACCACCTTTGGCATCTCTGTTCCCAGTGCCTCACAAAACCTTATTACTGAAGAAAACATCCACTAGTGGACATATCAACACTGAGAAGATTGGATGAATTAAACCTATGACTGTATTTCCTCCTGAAATCATCTTTAGAGTATTACAGAACAACAACAACAAAACCTCCCTAACACAACAAACACCACTACAATACAGACTGTCCAAACAACCTAAAGTACTATCAATCCAGAGTTTACACTGAACACTTTCATGCAACATTAATTAAAAGCACTGAGTCATTAGCAAAGATTTAATTTTAATTGCAACTCAATTGCTTGTGATTTGTAGATAAGAAAAAAAAAGGACTGTAGTTAAAGAATAATAGTAGCTACTACATAATACAGGATCTTCCAACATACAAGATATGCAGTCATACAGGATATGTAAATAACACAGAATAATACTGAAGTACTACAATAGTAATACCACTATTTAAGACTGAAATATACCTTAATCAATAATTTTCCTATTATGGATTTAATGTTTGTGTGAATGCTGTGTGCTATTTAGAAAGACTTTCTAACGTTTTGTTTGAACCCAGATCCCATGATAAAACAGTATTATATAAAACACATGTGTAGGCATGCAGTTATGGGCACATACTTCCTGATAAAGGCGTTTTCTCCCTGAAAAGCACATTTCTAATACAAGAAATTGGCTCTTTAAATTGGACCACAAATTTTAAATGAAAATTTAGGTTACCATAATGATGTGCATATGATATGTGCATGTGATATGTGCATATACTGCCCTCATGCTGCATATATTACGAAATGCAGAAAACTTCAACATCTTTCAGTCATAGTAAGAAATAATTTACTTTATTACTAATTATTTTCACAGAAAAAAGATCTTCATAGAAACATCGTCTTTTCTTTCAAAAGAAAAAGCATACTTACAATTATATCTGTAGGAATTTCACGGAGTGAATACACTAGTTTATTTGGTATATCTTGTTTATTCAAGAGTTCAAAAACTGCTGGATAGGTGAGCAAGTTTATCAGAGAGAGAAAAGACTAGTGAAGGAAAAATAAGAAAAAAATGGTGGAGGAAAGATGTTAATCAATGAAGTATAAACACACATATTTATAAAATAGCTTGGCATTTAATTCAAGTTTGTTATCTTCTATGGAAGAGAAAATTGACATGGGTAGAGTGGCCCAAAATAATGCTACAGAACTGGCAGGTCTATCTACAATCTAAAAGGACAGCAATACCTATGAAATATGTATAAACTGTAAAAATTACACAAGTAGATGGCCTGGTAAAAAATGAGGTTTTTTTCCTACTGGTACAGATGAAATACAATTCTGGGAATTACTTTAGAATTCTTTTGAAAGCTGTAATAATTTATTCTGTAGTTGTAAAATTCAGATGTACACAGCATATTCTAAAACACCCAGATAACTGGTCTTTCCACAATATTCAGATACTTGAACTGATGGACAGTATTTTAAGACTTTCACTTTCATCACAATTGTTATTATTTTATACTGACTTTAATGGAATCTTGGCATTGTGACCCTCTGTGCAGTACAACAACTCTTTCAATAAGCAATTATTTGACTGACACATTTTACCAGTTTTGTCCCACGCACCTAGAAGCAAGTATAGCTGCGATAAAAACAACTCAGAAAGGTATGAAAACATTCTAGATAAAATATAATAAAATATAATGCTGTTTTCTGTGCCAGTGTAAAAAATTATTACTAAATTATTCTCTCCTCTCTCAAGTAACTTCTCACCTTTTGACAGCTTTGGTCAATAGGATCTACTGGAAAAGATCTGGGTTGAGTTATCCTCACATCGTCTTTTCCACATTCCAGCAGAGACCATACTTCAGTTACAAGTGCTTTTATAAAGCCTATAACAAATTTTTGTTCCAGTCATGAGAATGGCAAAAATATCAGGAAAAAAAGACACATTAAGAAACATTTTATTCTCCCTGTGTGCAATTCTGCAGTCACACTACCTTTCTGCAGTGTTCTGCTTATACTCAGCCTAACAGCAGTTTGCAAATATTTTTTAAGTTTAGGATGATCTTTATAATCAATTTTATTTTCCAACAGAAGTAAACTTCTCATCTTCCTTAATAAGTTAATTTCTATAGATCGGCGCTTCTCTAGTGTTTGTCCCATGGTTTTAAAACTACAAAATGTGTTTAATTCACCAATAAATAAAAACATACCATAATGATAAGTTTCAAAGCACTGAAAAATAGTATTAATTGAATCTAAAATGTTAAAAATTACATTAAAAGGGAAGGCAGAAAACAGCTATCTAACTCAGAACTCTCCAGATATAAATGACTATTAGTAAACAACTTCACAAACACTATGCAACCTTCTCTCAAGGCTGAAAAAAAATGCTGAACTTGACCCTGTTTATTTCTGGTCTACCATGTGATGCCAAAAGCCACAAGAAGTGAATTGGCTGAGAAATTTAACCATGACAGATGGAGTTACTCAAGTACATCTACTCCTCAATTTCAGAAAGATCTCAGAAACATAAATAACAAACAATTAACAACCAGCGTAGCTTCCTTGACTAGCAGAATTTGTCTGGTGTTGTGGCAGTCTTTCAGTCAAATTTTTTCACTACACATCAACCACTTAGAGGTATTATAAGAGAACTTTCTCTACTTCATGGGTTTCTTTAACAACTTAAGATGCTGCCTTACTTTCTTGGTAAGACTCTTGCTAACTTAGACTATGCAGGCACTGGTATAATATGACAACATTAAGCTCAATGAATCTGTAGGGACTTTTTGCCATGGGCTGCACATATGAATTCAAAAAAAAAAAAAAAAAAAAAAAGGAAAAAAAACCCTAATTCCAGATCACTACAGTATCTGAGAACAAATGACATTCAGGGCTGTGCATTATATGACTCTTTCTGCCCTGGAAAGCTGTATGCCAGTTTCAGAATTCAACATTATTTCTCATTTGTGGATAAACGATCACTTGCAACTTGGAAGAAGCTTACTCTTAACTGTCATAAATGCATTTACAGAAAATTTCTGGTAATTCAAACCACAAAATAAAGATATTATGTACTGTAAGAAACAATATAGCTGCATCAAGACAACTGGATGACTTAAAATTTTGAAAGAATTTCTAACAAGAAGAAATCAAGACATTTGTTAATACTACATAATTATTCCAGTCAGTTCATCTTTTTTAACATTATTCTCAAAATCTTTTTCTAATGTTGGAGGCTATAGCAAGTAACTATTCATAATAAAATAGTTCTTCTAATTACCTGAACTCTGCAGAGCTACTGCACCTGTAGGTATTGTTGCTATTTGGGTAATAATCATTCCATTACCAAATTCTTCACAGTCACTTGTCTGTTAGTAACAAGTATGAAGTGCTAAGGGTTAGTGATATCATCGTGCACGGAACTCTTAAATACTAATCTCTGTTTACAGAAATTAATCTGCATTAGACTTGGACAATTCATAAAAATCACACTCTATATATTTACCGTGGTCATATTACAAAACAAACATTTTTATGAAGGGAAGTACCAAAGTAGAAATGATAAATATGTTATTTGGGACATGCAATATAACCATTCAGTAAGACTTAAATATCATTATCCCTTTTTCCACCTAAAAACATAAATTCTTCATGTTTAACATGTTAACACTGTTAATTCCACATACTGTACCTAGATTTTATCACCACCTATCAGCTTGGTTTAGAAAAATTTGAACTTAGACAAACAACAACAAAAAATATACCTTGTTTTTCATTTTACACTTAGGAATAAAAAGTCATCACAGAGAAATATATGTCTGACATTCTGAAGATGAGTGATACGCAACAAAATTAAATCTATATGGCAAACATAAAGATTAGTGACCCAAACATCAAGATTAGTGAGCCACATATTAAATTACTTTTGGCAAAAATTAAATAAAAATGGTTTATAGTTTTCTTTGCTTATTGTTTTCTTTCTTCTCTTATTACAGTCATTAGAAAAGAACTATTCTACATACTATACTTACCTGCTTTTTTCTTGACATACTGGTGAACATAAAAGTCACACAGTCATTCATGGCCCCTGTACTATGAAGCAGAAATAGTCCTTTTGGTGTGGTGGAAAAAGTTAGTAAGGCATCTAACAAAGTCTCTTCTGATAATGAACTGTAAGAGTAGAAAAACGGGCATTAAAAGATTTGGGGGAAAAAAAGCATAAAAAATATAAACACTACAATTTGTAGCTTTGAAAAACAAAAGCATATTGTTCACTGGACTATGCTTATGTTATATTAGCAGAAGAAATAATTGAGAAAGTTACAAATTAGTTTAGACTATTTTGTACAAGCATCCAAATGCACCCTAGCTAAGGTTCAAAGATGCTCTCATAATACATAATACATAAATAACTCCTCCAGTAACCAAAAGTATTTTATCATCTTTAAATGTCTTGAAGACTTCCTACTTGAGTCTGGATAAATTTTCTAAATGTATTAATATGGAAGTTACAAATTGGGAAAACAGACACAAATTTTATCACCAATGGAAAAAAAAACACTGTGAGAAACTAATAAAAACTCAAAAATTATTAGAGGTATTTTTACATGTGTCTGCGGAGAAGAGGACCTTGCTAGAGACTGGTCCATTTTTTTACTTTCTGAAAACAAGGTACTGAAAGGTCAAGAACCCTTTTTTTTATAAACTCTACGAAGACATATACTAGGATGACATTGCTCTGTCTACCTACCAGTAGGTTTCTGGCAAAAGGCTAAGAAAATACAGTGTTATAAGATGCCTCAAATGCCAGAAAAGTAGCAGTGCATGTTCACACTTGTGCATGTGCCTAAATAACATCAGTACTTACCTGTTTTTTGACTCTTGACTTATTGATGAGGGGGAGCTTGCACCACTTACAGGAGTGGGAATTCTTTCTGAAAGCAAACTTGTCTGTAAAATTAAAAACAAAACCCAGCTCATTTGCATAATTTTAAATGGCAGACTTCCTTATTTTTTGTTAAAATGTGTATCTATATGTATGCATACAGATGCATATATATATATATAGGCTATATATATACGCACACACAAACTACACACACGCACACACACACACACTCCAAAAAGAGGAGTGACCATTTTCTAATCTAGCCTTTGGCAGGGAATATACCATTCTTCACCATTCCATACATTTTACCATCCATATATTCCCTTTGGCGGAGAATATACCACTCCATTCTTTAAATAAAGTTTTTTTTAATTATTTTCTCCTCAGGTATAAGCCATTATAAAGCCAATTATATTTTAAAATTATTTTTCTTAAAATGTTTTAAAATTTATTTTTAAATATGAGAAGCTTATTGCACCATTAGTCAAATGCAATATACATTATATAGTACAGATAGTGAACATAGTAAAGTTCCACTGTTATAAACACATTAGCTAATTTATCCAAAAAAAAAAACCCTCTATTAAAGTAATTAGTGGTTATAGATCTGTCAGGTTTCCTTTTATCTGTGTAATAATACCAACATTTGCCCCAGAATTTTTAGCAGGATCTGGCGTGAAAAAATTGTTTGTCCGTCAGTATTAAGTCTCCAAGAGACA
This sequence comes from Crypturellus undulatus, assembly GCA_013389825.1. NCBI lineage: Eukaryota > Metazoa > Chordata > Aves > Tinamiformes > Tinamidae > Crypturellus > Crypturellus undulatus. Next base: position 771,703 of record VWPW01030931.1, read on the forward strand.
TACAACCATGCAACATAGAAGGAAATAGGCCACTAGTCTTAAAAACTTGTAAGAAGTGCTTGCATAGAACCTTTTTTTTCTTTTTTTTAATATAAATCCAATCTTTTAACTACACTATAAATGGTAGAATATTTTACAAACCATGGTTGCTTTAAAGTAGGACAATGACAGAAAATTATTAAAAATAATCAAGACGACAGAGTTGAAAACTTGACTTGGGTGTACTAGCTTGTGTGTTTTTGAAGTCCTGAATAAGTAGTCTGCACTTCAGTCTCAATTTGACCTCCAAAATGACATGAAAAAGAAAAATGACCTTTTGTCAGTTAAATGTTTGGTGATCTTTTTAATTCTAAATACTTCACGGAATCACAGGATGGTTGAGGTTGAAAGGGACCACAAGAGACTGCATATGATGAAAATTAAATAGAGTAACAAGTTAGTTCATGTAAGAATGACTAGTTACATAATAGGAAAGCATAAAAAGACAGACTTATGTCAGTATTATTCTATACTACAGTATGATTAAATTAAATTCAATTCAGCAGAATTCTAGGGTTTTTATTGCAAATTGAGTTTCAAAAAGACATTCCTTGCTATGAAGCTTAGCTTACTGTCATATAATAAGTAATAATATATTTTATTTTCAACTAAAAATGTATGCTTTTATAGTAATTTTCAAACGTGATAGTAGTGGGAAACATCCACAACAAGCTGATTATTTTCAGCCTCTCTTCTATTCATGTTATGTATTGCTGATATTTTCTGTCTCAGGATACATTGGGACTGTTTGCATTTCTAAAACTTCTAATTAAAATAAAAGCATATAGCATTTATAGGAAGCCTAATTGTTCCATTCTACTTCTCCTGTATGAAAATCTTTCCCTTTCTCTTTCTCTACTTGTTTAATCATTTACTTGTTTATTTTTCTAGCTTTGTCTGATCCTTTGCTTCTAAGCAAATATTTTAGTCACGGGAGGAAAAAAAAAGATCTATCCATTTTTCAGTCAAACATTTTTATTTAATTTTTCCATTATACCTTTAATACCTGTACTTTAAATATAGTTTCGGTTGAGTAGGATTCAAAGCTCAAATTTTCTATACTATTCTTTTCTAATATTAATGATTCAAATGTCTGCTTGATTTTCTTTTCCTCCATAAGATCCATAAGTTAGCTAAAAACGGCTGTTTGCTGCACCCAGAAATCCTCTGTATGTCAATTATATGGTTATAGTTACAGGTAAGAATTTTCACACTGTATCAGTACAACAAAGAAAAATTTAGTGAATTAAACTGTTTAATGCATGCGTAATATGTAGTCAAACTCCTGGGCTCAAGCTCTTTCAGGCAGTAATAGACTAGTGGTCAGGTCAAGTGACACAACAACACTCTGATAAGATATCCAAGTGTGTAAATGGGAGAACTCCTACCTATATAACTCTTCAGATCTCTTGAAAATATTTCAATGGGATCTAACCAAATAAATCAAATATTTCAATTTTTTTTCCTCCTATTTCCCCTCAAAACTATTTCGCTCATCCTAAAAAATACTAAGACCACATCTCAGTACTTTTTTCTTCCCGTATATCCAAAGCAAAGACCGGAGAGCAGATCTGTGGTAGATACTGGCTATTACAATATCAGAAAACCTCAATAAGGACCATGGCTAGAAAGACGTTAAATCTACAAATGACTGATTTACCTATAAATCTTCAGAGTTCCTGGTTCACTTTAACACACAGAGACCTCAAACTAAGCACCTACCAAGTTTGCATACATTTGAACATTTGAAAAACAGAACTTAATTTTTAGAATAAGAATGAATTTCCTAGCATTCTTATCTCACTACTTAAACAATCTAAACCAGAAAACAACTATTGCATAAACTGAAACTCTCACAGAAAGATTTTGCTAATCTTCCCAATCCCAAGTGAGATTTACCTTTTTCCAAGCCTCTGCAATGGTTTCATGCAAGCCATAAGGAATAAGCACCTGCAGACCTTCACAGGTTCTGTACATCTGACGACATACAAAAATGAAAGCTCCTTTAACAACTGGCAAAAGCTCGGATCCAGGTAAAAGAGAAATGTCGTCATGAAGAAGTTTCTTTGTAAACTCAACAATTACATGAACAGCTGTAGGACTAGAAATAAAATAACACTTAAAATTGTTGCTTTGTAATCACCAGTTAAGCTTGAAACAAATCCTTTGCATAACCTTATTTACATTTCTGTAAGGCTAAAGGAAGGAAACCAAAATCTGCTCTGCTAATCCCTGTAAAACCATTCAGAAAATAAGAAAATTTATGGTAAGTGATTTTACTCTGACTACATAAATCAAAAATGGATTGCCTTCCATCTAGCCCACGTGGCCACAAGCTACATACGGGTGTAACTTTATAGAAAGTATCCAGCCAGAACAGTCATTTTAGCTTTTGCTTAATCAGTACTATCCATCTTGACATATGAAGGAAAATATTGTCCTTATTATTCTTTATCTCTATCTGAGATCTGCTTCTAAAATCTACAAGGTAGGTAACACAAAGGACACCTTTTCTGAAAATCACTATCTTTTACTCCCCCTAAGCACATTCAACATAACCGACAGCTGTGGTTTTTCAGATTATTTCATGATCTGCAGCTTATTTACATCTAAAGGCTACTCTCAATTTTACTGCCCTCTTTAGTATCATATAACAATATGCTGCTATCTATTGGATCACGCAGACACAACTTAGATGATAGGCTGTTACATTTGACAGCCTCTGACAAGAGATTTATCTATCCTAGTGTATTAAAAAGTATGCCTCTTAACTGCATGTTAGAGTCAAATGATACAGTACATCTATTCTTAAAAAAATAATAATAATATTTACTTCAAAGAAAACACACAAAAGAGAGGCCTTTGGCCTGAACAGTAACATGAGTACATTAAAACTACATTCAGAGACAGGAAAGCTCTCTAACAAGTAACACATAAACCATGGAAATCTTCTTTAATAGAAAAGCATTTCTTAAAAGTGTCGTTTCCTCAATTAGTCACACAACTGTCTCACCCTCTAAAATACTTCGCATCTTACCTGATAATCAGACACTGCTAGACAAAGTATAAACAAAACATAGGGTACGTTATAAAGAAATGAAAAAGGGAAAGCAGGTCTCACTTTATATGACTAATGTAATTCATTAATGTACTCTTACATATCTTCTTTGGCAGAGTTTTGATTTCCTCCATAAAGAAGAAGAGAAAGACCATCTTCTACTGCAGCAATCCTTGCCAAAATATCTGCTACATGAATTAAAGTGGTTTCAAGACAATTTATACGCATCTGTTTGGAAGCCAAAAAAAGAAAAAAAAAAGTTTAAAATTCAATGCTTTTTGTAAAATCTGTTAATTCAAGTCTGTCTGTGTATGCAGAACCTGAATGTCCTTTTTCCAATGACTGCTCAAGGGTTCAACATAGTAAGCAAGCAGACTACATTCAAATCTTAATCACGAATGGCGATAATTACCACTTTTAATGATTATGCAGAAGTCCTCAGAAGTGCACAGATATAGAAAAGAGACATTTCTTAACTCCTCTTTCCCCTCACAACCAATGTGAAAAGACTCCTGACAAGCCCTTCATGATGTAAAAACAGTATCTTAAGGTGAGAAATGAGGCAAGTGGCTTTTTTCTGGGTATGAATTACCAACCCTTGGGCTAGAACAGCATGAACATGTGTGTCTCTTTCTAGCCGAGGTAGGCCTAAACAGTCTTTTGCTTTGAAACTTGGAAGTCTTCCCCATTGGACCAAATCAATAACTTCCTAAGAACTCTTCACATACATAGGTGACCATGTACATTTAACAGGGGATTCAGGGCCTGAACATTTATCATTGTTATTCAGGCTGCTCTGTCCAGCCCACTTGTGAATACAGAACATTCTATCTGAATGAATGCCAAGTTGGCCACTACTCATAACTAAGTGAGCCAAGTACACCAAAACCAAGCATGCCAAATGTGGGCAAGCAGGGTATAGGCTCCACAAAGATCCTTGGGTAGAAGCAAGGTCAGACCAGGCGAGCCAGGCTGAGGCAAGGCAGACAGAAGCAGAGGCCTTCCCATAAAATGGGCAGGCAAGGTCACTCTACCCAAGTCCACTCATGCTGGCCAGGTTCAGTCAACATTTCAAAACCCCAGACGAGCCCATGGAGGTGAGGCAGGTCCAAGGTCATGCCTCCAAGCTGAGCTAGGGTCACACACAGAGACAGTAATCCAGGTCAGATGCAGCCCAGCCGTCCCTTTGGCTGCACACCAGCATCATTAACCAAATCTGACAACTGCTCATAGCCGTCAAGTTTCTCTATCCATCTACGTGACAGATTAACCATACTACTCTGCTTAAAACACAAGTAAGCCCTGCACTACTTTGGAGTGGATTTACAGCCCAAGTAACAGTACTGGGCTTGCTTATTAGGCCCACTGTGCAACTAAGGAGAGACCACCGCTTGCAGCTCCAGTGTGTTCCCTTCAATAAAGATGGGTGGGCAGAGAACTAAAGTTTTAAGCACTGCTATTTCTTTAACATATTTCAGTCCAAATAACCATGTAAACAAAGTCCAGCATTAGAAAGACGCACATCACATTCTATAAGGGGTAATAGGACTTCAGGGTGTTTCAGGAGTGGTTGGCTTGGAAGCAGATAAACAGTCCAAGTTCTTGTAAAGGGTGAAGAGGGTCATCCTCACTTTTCTGAGTATTCATGTGACAGATGTGATACAAATCAATTTGCACTTGTGCAGAGGCTTCATTAGGGCAAATGGGAAATATTTCGCATTTACAAGCCATATCCAGGATCTGGGCCTACAATAGGCACTGTGCAGAAATAATACATTTTGATGTAGGCATTAAATACTTCTATGACCTGTTTTTGTATTTTTTCCCAAACAAGCCTACACTAAGGTTGTAGCAGGGATTACAGTTCATAAGAGCTCAAGTACCTATGAGCAACAGCTGGGCACAGCAGGCAAAGAAAAAAGAGAGAAACTGCTAAGAGAATTATTATAATTGTTGAGATAATTATTTTTAAATTAATAATGATTTATTAAGGTTCAGAGACAGCTATCTACGCTTTATATTACCCAGACACTATACAGATTGATTGAGGGATTACAGAGGCCTCAGTCATAGTAAATCAATGAAGTACTGATTTAATACTATTTTTAAACTTAACTATCAGTGTCCAGGCTCTGCCCTGTCATTTAAAATATCTGCATTAAATCTTTGAAGTGTAAAATACGACAATTTGAAGTATTGATCCTGCAAAAATGTGTACATATATACTTCTAATACGCATAATGTATATAATAAATAATAATATAAATAATATAAATAATGAATAAATATAAGTTATTACATTATATAAGTACAATCTATAACATATAACATATAATAAGTTATAATATAAGTAAATAATATAAATAATGCTACTCTGTGCAGGTGCTCACAAAACATCTAAATTATTGATGTGATTAAGTCTGGCATGGCCAGGGTTTTACTGCAATTTTTTTTTTTTTATCAGTTACTTACCAAAATATTTCAATGATTAAAAAGTATACAGATAAAAGTATTTACAAGAATATGTAAAATATCATATTTTCTGAAAAAAATACATGTACATGTACATATATGGCCCTCATCCTCATGTCTCTGTCCAGAGATACTTACTGTGTCAGTTAAAATAAAAAATAATGGGACTGGATAAAATTAAAGCACTCTGCTATACAAGTATAGTATTAGGCTTTCAAGAACCTAAGCATACCTAATACTTCACAAAGTTCTTACATCTCATGAAGATGTTAAAAAATCCTCTCTGCCTTTTTCTAATTTACAAGACAGCAATTTTTAATAAAATATTATATGTTTTACCTACTCTGTGCTTTGAGAACACTTAACCAAGTTGTAAAGTTTAAAAATTAATATAAGTACATTTCATTTTAGGTAAAAGCAGAGCAGATAAGTACCTGTGAAAGAAACTAATCAATGTTTTCATGTGTCCTGTGATACCACATAACTGTACATATATTTTTATATAACCAATATATAACATGATTCTACATAGGTTTAAATATTATTATTTGAAAGACTACTACAAACCTCTGTGCCACTCAATAAATTTTGAATGGGCTGAAGCAGGGCATCTATGACAGCATCTGTATATAAACATTCAGCAGCACATCCCGTCTGGTCACATAATACTTGAAGAATCTCTATAACAAGGCTTGCTGGGGAATTATTGTCTGGCAAACACAAGAAGTATTTATTTATATTTCCAACATACATATATATTAATGTATCTGTACAGTTTATGTAGATACCTCTGAACTATAACTTCATTAAGCACTGTTAATACAATTAAAGGTAGGAAGAAAAAAGTGGTAGGAAGAAAGAATTTGCAAAAATACTACTATTATTTGCTTCCCCTTACGTATACACTATCATATCCCAAACTAAAAAATTTATAAAATACAGAAGCTATAAAAGGTCGCATTATTATTTAATAAATTATTATATATTAAATAAACATATACCTGTCTGCCCTGTCAGAGCTGTCTTTGGGTAACTTGGAGAATAATAAATAAGCTGAGTAAATAACACCAACAGATCTGTTAATGATACACGATCTATAAAAGAAGAAAGAAAATTGTAATCTGGAAATTAACATACTGCTTTAATAAAGTGCACTTTGTAAATATACATAGACAATACTTCCTTTTACTGCGGATATCAACATTATATACAACTGATAACGTAACGGATGTGTATCTCCCAGCGACTTTGCCACACTACTTACTGTTCAATTTACAAAGCTTCATCTTGCTCCCAAATTAGCCAACTGCAATCACATCATGTGTTCTATTGAAATAGATGGCAGCCAAAGTTTGAGAATGCTGAATACATTATAGTGGGAAAAAAGAATTCCTTTCTATTAGATTAAGTGCTACAGCTGAAAGAACTAAACTCTCAAATACTCAAACTCTTCTTCAAGTCTGAAACAGAAACAACAAATGTTTTGATAAATCAGATCAGAAACTACTACTCTGAGTTTAATGTAATTATGTTAATAAATCAGGCAATTTGTGAGGAAATGTTTGGCATCTCTGAAATTGAAAAGGACTCTATTAAGAGGTAAGAAGATAAACATCAATCGACCACTGTTTGAGTGCAATATACAGCCAATCTGCAAACATAAAGACTCAATCAGTAGAGCATCTTTCCTCCCTAGAAGACAACCATTTCATATGGGATCTCTGAAGATCCAATCCTCAAACTAGAGTACAAAATACCTTCAAAAATAAGTCTCAGAACTAGTATAGAGAAATATTATGCAAATTATATTGAGCTAATAAAGACATTAGTGTAATGATACACTACCGTTTTCCTCACACTCCTGTATGTGTCAGTGTTGCACAGTGTACCAGTGTATGTAGATTAGTGAGCTTTACCATCTCTTCTCTCCTTATTAATATCTCTACTCCACAGGCATCAATCTTTCTTCACAACAGTTTAACGTTTACATTAGTAAATTAAACTCAGAGCAATTGTTTTTCATATGTATTTAGCCCAAAATACTAGTTTTTTCACACTTGAAAACCAGTTTTGATTCTGAATACCTGTCTCTCTTCTAACTGATTATAACAGCTGATTTAACAAAAGATACTAACCATATCTAGAAACACTGAATTGTTTAAATATTGATCCAACTCTCCTCAAGGTGAAATTCTTGTACAGAATTACAATTATTATAGAAGATTCTAAAAAACGGTACTGATGTTCAGGATTAATTATGCCATCTTTTAACAAAGGTCTCCAGGTTGAATACTGCTGAACAGAATGTTGTCCTCCATTCCCCCAGTAATGATAGATAAAAGGTTATTCAACCAGTTACATTTTTCTCAGCCCTCCTCTTACCTTTTCTGTTTTTCAACTGTAGTGGAAAAAGATTTCGGCCTTCCTTGTAGATCACCAATCTTCCTAAAAGGCATAGTGAATGCACGAAACAGATGTGCTGCAAATCTCGTCCAGTATAAGAAAACTTCTGCTTATCACCTTTAGCAATAAAATCAAAAAGCAGAACACCCATTTGAACAACTACTACGATATAAGTAAGTGGACGGTTTTGAGTATACAGGCATACAGAGTAAGTGACGACTGCTATTACAGCGCACTCAAAGCATACTCAAAGACCTTGAGAATGTAGATGCTCAGGCATACAGTGCAATACATGTAAAGTTACTTACCACAGTGCTGCTGGGAAAAGCTGCTCGCTCTAGAAGTTCTGTCAACACCTGACTTGCAAAACTCAAAGTACTCAAGACATTGCTGGACAGCTGCATTTACCTGTCAAAAAAAAGACAAAATAAAAAATGCCTGCTATTTTACAATAAATTAATTATCTTTTATGCTTAAGTATTATCCCTTAATGCAAGAATCTAAAAAGTCGCACTGCAACAACTGCTTATGTTTCACTGCTTTGAATGAAGAGGAAAGTCACAAGAAGGTGAAATTTTACAGTACTACTAAAGTGCATCATCAGAAACTTCAGTTCTGTAAGTACTAAAATAATCAATCTATGAAAAAGAGGAGAAAAAACATATAAGGATTTTGAGAAATTGATCTATATTTGGTTGCTATCTATATTTGGTTCCATATTATCAATATGGAAGCCTGTCATTATCTACATGTGAAAACCTTTGTCTAGAATATATTTACATTAAAAAAACTCTCTAAGCTTGGGGGTTTGAGGGCTGTCAGCACTATTCCTCTTTTTGCAAAACTGATGCATCATTACTTATCATTATCACCTACATAAAATAATTATTTTTATGCACAGATTTAAAATTTAATCACATATATAGCACGACTAAAACAAGCAATCTTAGCACCATTATATTTTGCAGCTGCTAAGATATTTTTCAGATATGTTCAAATATTGACATATGTGCACAATGAAAAAGCTGAAGTGAAAATAAATGGAAATATGTACTAAATTAAATATAAATATTTAATTGTAAGCTTATTCTCTGCTCATAAATTACCTTAGGCAGGCTTGCTGTAATGGACTTCCCCTCTACATACTTTTTGCTGCATGGACCATGCCTATTCTATGTTCTGTGCTATGCAAACAAATAACCAAATCATAAACACCTTTCTTAAGAGTTTTCCATCCTTATTTCCATCTAAAGGAAATATCAGTCATAGGCATTTTACATCTATTAATTTGCTTAAGAAATTCTACAAAAAATCCTCTTCAATAATAAATGGTCCTAATATCTATATTAGTTTCACTGTAGTTTCACTGAATTTGATGAAATTTCCATTCTACAGGAGAGATTTCCCCCTCCCAGAATATATGATAGTATTATCCGCTACGTTACTATACATTTTCCAATCTGATACATTTTGCTGTCACTTTGAACCTTTAATGCTTCATACTGCAACTTAAAGACAATGATGAGTTTTTTGAGGCTGTTTCCAACAAGAATCTGAATTCAGTGTATAACTTGTATCACAATTTTACGCACCTTTTGCTATTTTTCCAACATTTATAGAAATAATTCTAAATATGAAAGCAATATGAATGCAACATAAAAAATTAATAAATAATAAACAGCTGCTATAAGGCATACTAATTTCCCCTTACTCAAATCAGGTCACATACCTTTCCTTTCATTTGACAATGATTTATATCATGAAATACTTATTTAGATCAAGAGGAGAGAACAGCTCTCACAAAAGGACAAAAAGAGGAAAAAAAGTTCAAACCTTAATGTGCAAAGCAAAAACAAGTTCCAACCAGAATATGACAATCATAATTATAGACTTACCAAAGATTTATACTTCTTATCCAAAAGTCTAAACACCACTGTTCTGCTGTAATGTGCATGCTAAAATTGCAAAGAAGAAATAGTGTGAACTTCAAAAATAGCTTTACTTTTGACTACAAAATTAAAATTATCTCCAGTTCTGTTCCATTAGCAATCCTGTGCACAGCAACATACTTGATGAATGAAACTACAGCAGGTGCAAACCAGCATTACACGCAACTAGGCATTTTGTCTGCACTACAGTAAAATGACAATTAAAAAAAATCCATTAGGAAAACGTATGCAATGCACAGTAGAACATATTGTAAAACGAAAAAAAAAAAGAAAAAAAATCAGTAACAATGCTGAAAATTTGGACTACATGTTTATTCAATACTGTGTAAATCATGAATACATAGTAAACTGCAGAATCTATTAATTCCTGGTGGACATTAGAAAGTTGCATGTATTGTAGCATGTCTAACTGTATTTTCATGACTCTCTTGCTCATCATGCATTCCACAGAACCATGTGCATTTTTGATGGACTTCAGTCAACTATGACAAGGAAGATTTAAGCCTTAAAGAGCATAATCTTCCCAGAAATGTTTTAAAGATGGTACCTGAGCAGAAAGGAAAAGTAGGATAAGGAAGGGTAAACAGAGAAAGAGAGAAGGACACATATCCCTAAAAAACAAGACCTTCTTAACTATAGTGTTTATTACAGACCTTTATCAGATCACTATAGATCCACGATACTAATATGCATAAGTCAACTCCAGATGCATGTCAGACATTAAAAAGTTGATGTTTTTTGATTTTGTTTTTGCTTACCGTCCATTTTTTGAACCAAACAGCTTTGATATCTAGCAGAGCCAAGAAATAGACTGGACTCAAAAACTCTGGAGAGGCAAGATGACCAGGCTCAAGTTTTAGTGATAGCAGTGACAAGGTACACTCCACTATTTCCTCCATATATCTTTCAACAAATAGGAAAAAAAATAAAAGAACAAAAAACAAAAATCAGTTGGAACTTTCCAACAGTAATGCTTACATAAATTTACTGTAAATCTCTTATTGTTCAGATAAATATCAACCACGCTGTCTTTAATTTGATCATATAATATTATTAATACCAGGAATAAATTTAATAGCAACATATCAGCATTCTCCAAAATGACTATATATTTTTAAGTGATAAGTATTATACCTATTACTTAGTAAAAGATCTAAGGTATTTTTATAACAAAGCATTCAAAACACTTTAAAAAGAAAGATAACCAATTTAATATGACCCATAAGTACTTTTTTTGCAACTCCTTTATTCCATTTCTATTTTCCTCCTTACCAACAACCAGTTGTCTGTGTATCCTTCCACATGTACCCTGTCACCATTCTTTTGTTAAAATTATATGTATCCATTACATGCTCAAAATCATTAAATTTAGAAGCAGTAATACATTATTGAAGGTGGCATACTTTTCAGGATAACGGATCCAGAAAGATGGAGCTTCCTTTTGGTACTCATTTAAAAGGCGTATCTGTTAATATAAGGGGTATAATTAAAATATAAATAACGCAGGGTTTTTCAGTTATCACAAAAATGGTATAAGGTATGGGAAGCTCATGTATACCTTTTTTAGTAATCGATTTATATCTGTATTAGATATATCCAGACCAGCAGAAATAGGAAGGTAAAATTCTTCAGAAAGAAAATACAACTCCAAGTGTTTTGCTAAAGAAGGAAGAAGAAACAATCAAACTATATGACAACAGTGGCAAAACAGACTGTATTAGACTGCTATATAGCAAAATGTAACTGATTTTCAGGAAATGCATTAATCATAAAGACTTAAATGTAATTTAGTGCACATACCTAAACTTGTATATACTTCTCTTGTCATATTAAATGGAGAAGAAGAAAAGGTTTTGGCATAGAATCTCAAAATTTTCTCCTAGGGGAGATAAAGAGTCAGCAAGCAATATATTATATTAACATATACATAATGTACATACATATGTAGTGTGTAGCATAATCACTAACATACAGTGATGTTATTCTTCATATATTGCTCATACAGCTCTACTGATATGAAGCATATTTTATAAAAATGCACCATTTGAGGCCATGGAAATGTGTAGTCCCAAAGAAATTATTTACTTAAATACTACTGATGGCACCAATGCAAAGCCTGACTGATCTGCAAAACAGAAAGCCATGAATATCACTGCACTTTTTTATTAATGCTACTTTTTATGTTATTAAATACACCGGCGACTTATAAACTAGCATTATTTTGAAACCAGGGGCAGACCTACTGAACTACAAAACAGAAGTAGGTGAGAACTTTTATATTCATTTGAGAAGTACTTTAAAATTGAAAAAGAGGCCTGATTGACAGAATAAAGTCAATGAGCAGTTTAAATAGTCAATAAACAGTCATAAGCAGTTTTTAAAAGACTACCATATTTTTCCCTTGCTTGGTATCTGTGCATCATTATTAGCATCCTTTCCCACTGCCATGAAGTACATACCTCACTTAAATAGGAAATATTAACATGAAATATTTTACAGAATAGTTTGTCAACATATATATTTTTTTCATTTTACTTCATTCCACAGTAAAAACACATAAAGGAGTACATGCGTCTCTAAAGTCCCGTTGAGGCCATCTTTAAGTCAAGACCGACTGGAGCTAACATTCTCTTCCTCCAAAACTAGTTTATCTGATATATGCACAAATAACAACAAATGCCTTAGGAAACTGCTGGACTACCCGTAACATACACGTAACATTTCATTCATCTTCAGTACTCTCTATTCTAGCTAAAGATTTGGTAACTTAACACAGAACATTAGCTTACACTGAAAGCTGCATCAGGATCTGACAGGGACATCGTTAGATGCTTACGCAGCTTGGGCCAACTTTCGGAGTTCAGGATGTCAGAAGGAGGAGCAGAGAACAGTGTTTGCAGTGCTTCTTGGCGCACCTGAAGCAGTCAAAAGGATAAACACAATGCAAATCTGTCAACAGCAACCTCTCAACTTAAAATATCATAGAATCACAGAATCATAAAATGCTTAAGTTTGCAAGGGACCTCTAAAGGTCATCTAGTCCAACATCCCTGCACATGCAGGGTCACCTAGAACACGTGGCACAGGACTGCATCCAAGCAAGTTTTGAAGATCTCCAGAGAAGGCAACTCCACAACCTCTCTGCGCAGCCTGTTCCAGTGCTATCCTTCAGAAGAAGGACAGAACAAGTCTTGGCTGTAGACCAGATAAGGAGTTCCAATATATTTAATCTCTATGCTCTTGTGGCGATTTGGATAAGACACTATATCAATGAGGAGAACCAAAAGTATACATCTTAAGAAACAATGAAACCATTTTTTTCCAATAAGGTTTTCAATAGTGCATAGAAGGATTATCTTTATTTCTGTTTATATTCTGCTTGAAATCTGCTTGAGATTCTACCACCGAGTTTAGCAGATTTGTAGAAAGCCAGTAAGGAAAAGGAGAACCTGACACTTTTCATGTTCTACAACTGAATTTACATCAGCTTTATAACCTAAATAACTTCAAACAAGTGCGTTTGTGCTATTTACATGCAAATGTAGTCTCTTCTCATTTATTTCATATTACTGAAATCAACTGAGGGTAGTTAAACAATATTTAATAGCGTCAAATTTGTAACTGCCATGACTTCTTCGATTCCTGGACAACTGCAAGCAAACCTTACCAAGAGAGAGAGCTCTCAAAATAATGACTGCAAACAAATCTTACCAAGAGAGAGAGAAGAATCTCTCAGAAATAAGGATGTTTCTGTAAGCTTCAGAAATAGCAGCAGCTGAGTAGTAATCAGAGAGCCTATTAGTACTGCCGGAAAGACAAACCTAACTTGGACACTATATACTCCATTTGGCACCAAGTTGGCTAGCAAATCAGAAGGCCTATCCCCTTCCTGATAATGGTATCACAAAGGACAATATGAAGTTATCAAGAGGGGAAAAGGACATGCATATGGGAAACCAACCTTAAAAGATTTTGCTTTTCATAAAATCTTTTCCAAATTAAAGAATGATTATCTATAATATATGATCGCCTCATAAAAAATAATAATTCTTCCAGAACTTTTTGAGACAGACATGAATAAAGAAATACTTCACTGAAGTCAAGACTTCCTCACATATCATTACAGACAAGCTTTCACTTACATACATAAGCATGAGATGGTTATGTACACACTCTGCTTTCCAACAAACTATAAACATTTGTCTGTATTAACAAGTTTTTATTCCTTCCTTTAAACTTACCTCCTTTGGTTGAATAGGGTCAAGCCTTTCTGCAAGCAGCTGCAATTGTTCCTGATTCATGAACATATAACTCTGTAATCCACATTTAAAATTAGGATTAGTATATCTTATTAAAGTGAACAGCAAAAGACTAAAAGCATCAATCTTCTGGATATCTTATTTATTAATTAGTATTTTAACATTTATCCTAATTTAACATTAAAATTAGCATTCTAAATGTTTAGCAGTCTAAATCTGATTGGCCAAAGTTAAGTTTATAGCAACAGAGTTCTTTTAGACATTTTGCTTATGTTTTATTATAAGATATTTTATAGACTAAATAACTTCATTTAGCAACACAGTATAGTGCAGCAGTCTGGAAATGAACCACACATTAGTTAGCTCCTAAGGTAAAAAACACACAAAAAAGTGATTGTTTTTCTCATTATTTTGTCATCTTCTATCAGAAGAGTTGAGCAGGTGCAAAGAGGATAGGGGTAGGATTCTTCTATCTAGCATGCACTGTCTAGTATAAGATCAGTACTCAAGAGTGGAAGAATAGCAATCCATTCATTTTAGAACAGATATGAAAGGGAGGATGAATCAGTTTTTAAGGCTGCCTCTCTATCTCCACAGACTACACAGGAACTTAATGTTTCTCAGTGTCACCCTTATTTCATAACATAGGAAACACATTGTACTTGGTTGAATGAGGAGTCACTGTCAGAGCAGTTGTCAGTATAGTAGCCACTTTGACATTCTTTCTTAGTTTTACTATCCAGATCCTTATTACGCATCCGATCTTCTTCAAACTTGTTAATCAAAGATTCTACCACAACCATCATGACATTCTTCAAGGCAAGCATCATTTCTCTGTACCTTCAAAGGAATGATGATACATATTAGTAAGCATTAAAAAAAATTACATATAAAATCCTGAATAAGGTAAAACGTTACTTAGGCCTCAATGAATGAACAGGAAGTAAAGAAAAACAAATATACAAAAATTAGCAACAAAAAAATATATATGTTTTATATATTTTAGGTAATTATATTTTAAAATTGTAATAAGATTCCTTTATGACTTTCTAAAACTGCCCAATGAAACCCTGCCTACCATAATCCTATACTAAGAGGTTCTTGAAAAGGAACAATATGAATGCACCTAAAGGGAGAATCTGTCCCTAAGAAAGTAAAAGATCAGCTCTGATCCTTGCTACTGTTTCTGCTTGTTCAAGTTCAACATGCAATTTTTCTTCTGATATAAGCCCTCAGCAGAGCCAATGCAAGAGAAAACAACTTCCTGATTCAATATTGTAAGTACAGCTTATACATGTGAAAGAATTTATTTTCAGCAAAACCAGGATTTTTTTTTTCAATTAAATTGACCGAATAATAATTTCCACATGAAATCTGCTGCCTCAAGAAAACAAATAAAAAAGCCACTGTAAGATTTTGGTTTTATTTTAAATTAGTTTTTCTTAAGACTATTATAATTTGTTTTACAGTCACTAAAGATAATATGAATTATTGTATTGTGCTTTAACATCCTCCTTCAATTCCAATTAAAAATTTAAGACAGAAACATATTCAGTTAACTGGAGCTTCTACAATCAGCTTTAATGGGCACAGGAACCATCGTGATCATTAAAAAACAAAGACAATAACAGCATAATTCGAAAAACAGTCATACTAATAGCTATTTTAAAGTTGAAAATAAAAGGCAGGTATTGCTGATTATGAACTATTTTCTTAACATAAGTGACCATACTACAAGAAATAAAGAATGTTTCAGTAAGGAGTCCAATTTCATAAGACATTTTTTCTACTTAAATATCTTTATATATCCCATCATTTCCACCAGAAAAAAAAAAAAATCTTGCGAAGAAAAATTTCCTTTAGGTCAACTTACACATCGCAAATGAATTTAACACAGCTAGTGAAGTAACATTAAGCAGCGACTCTCTCACATTGTACCTCTCCAACTCCAGACACAGTTGTCTCAATATCTTGACAGATTTGCTACCAAGATTTTAATGCAGCATTCATACCCTTATTTCCAGTATAAGTTAAAACATGACAAATTGCAATCTAAGAACTAGGAAAATCTGTAATGCTTAGCAGTGATATTAAGAAAAAAAATCACTTTTCTAACTTTTATAGTTGAGAATTTCTATTTTCAAATTAAGTTCTAGAGAAGAAAAACGAATACTAGGACCAAAAAGAAGCAAACTTATGAATTATATGTATATACTCACTCCTTGGATTCACGGGTCTTCTTAGTAACATGCTGGACAAGAGTATCATAGCCAGATACTTCACCCTGACTTTGAGCAGAAGTACATTTTTCTGTTTCTTCTTCAACCACAGATCCCAGAGTATTATTGATATATTGTCTAAGGTATTTCACAAATTCATAACTGCAAAAAATACCCCAAATTAAAATACATATTTCCTTGAGCTCACCTTCAAACATTTTCAGTATTACATAAACGTAGTTATTTTCTCTCACAAGTCTTTTACTGTAGCATAAGTGCTTACAATGCTCCCATTCAGTATTTGAATCCAGCGTTACTGAGTTTTTACTTATATTTATACATACGTTAAAACTTCTCTCATGAAAACTAAATAACCTCAAAATCCCTGATGTCATAATATACAAGGTACAATAATGTTTCACTGTTCTAAATGGAGAAACTTTTACATGAGTTGTAGAAACCACCCCCCCTTCATTATTTTTGTAGTTGCTCTTCAGAAGCATACTGACAGATCTGTTTTTGTTCTGTTGACTTTTTCACTATATGTGTCTTCATCTAAATGATAATGTTGCTTTCAAAAAAAATGTCATTTTTAATATCAGCGTATTTTCAACCAAACTTTTTTACTCTCTTATTACCCGATAACCCAGTGCTCAAATTCTGAATGATTATCAATATATTAATAGTGCTATCTGCTGCAATATAAAACACCAGTTAGACGAGCTAAATCTTAAAGCATTTAGCACCTCAAGAGGATGCAAACACATGATAATTAAAAAGATCAAACTAGGGCTTATATAAAATTTCACCATTACACTTATTTACTCTTACCTAACTTCCACCGCAAACAGAACTATGCTCAAAACTACACAAATTTAAGAGAACGTGGCTAATGCCACACTTCTGAAATAATTGGCAAATGGCTAGTTTTTTCCAGAGAAGCCAGATCACAGAACTCAGGTTCTAATTAAAATGTCTCTAAGATTATTAAAGACATTATTTATGTTTTTTCTCCTGTTAATCCCCTGGCATATCATAGATTTATCATTAAAAAAAAGTAAAAATAACTAACTAAAAATAATCTATGTCTTGTAGTCTTCTAGCTTAAGAATAAGTTTGACTACTGTGGACAGGAAATAGAGCTGCTGGCTCAAGAAATTCCAGACAGCATGTCACTGAAATTATACTGTCAAACTTGATATAACAAAAGAATAAAATGTGAAGGGGCTTTATCCACAATGTGCATTATTATCTGATAAGATATAGAAGCATGGGATACCATCAGCCACAGTGAACAATTATAGATTGCAGCCAGTTTTTCGAAACTTTATCCTATTTTAACAAGCAAAGCTATATTGCCTCATAGGTGTTAAAAATACTTTCTTGTTAGGATTTCTTCTGGCTTCTGTCTACCTGTGCATTTTAGTCCGTTAAGAGCTGGCCAAGTGAGCTAGTTTTGTGAGTTCCTTTGTCACAAGCAGTTCCTCGATTACCATTACAGTCTAAATAACATATTATCAAGAGGGAAAAAAAATTGCTGAAATCACTTTATCCTCTATATTAACATCTTTCTAGAGTTGATTAGCTACAGGAAACTACACATGCATTCACACACATCAACTTGTAACAATTTTCCATAAATAACATAGCTAAACACATTCAAACTCTTTAAAAACACGAAAATAGGCAAAATTATTTTTACTTGTGAAAATTTTCATCAGTCTCCTCCAAATGCAAGAGAATCTCTTCTGCACATTCTACTGATGGGGCTCCTGTTATTTTCTCCTTCACACTCTGCAGCAATTGTCTGAGCATAGACTGTAACAGAGCTTCATCTTCACTTGTAAAGTGAGACATCTGTATGAAGTAAATTGTAAGAATAACATACTATCACATATCTCAGAGTTTTTTTTTAATCCCATTAATATTCTAAGAAAATCATCAGAGCCTTAAATTATTATTTTTTTCTCCGTTATAAACAGTATGAGGCCATATTCTCTATCAAATACTTTCTGTCTATAGTCATCTCTTTTGACAGGGCCTAACTCCAGACAAACTAGATTTGAAATTATTAAATCAGCTTTAATAGACTTCTTGTCATCATATTACAATATTTGTAAAGCACATATTGCATTAAAAGAAAATCCTGAGTATTTTGGACATGTTAACTCAGCAGGTAAAAGACTTCACTGTAATTACTAAACAAGAGAACAAATTAAAAAGGATATGTAAGGATATGTAGGAAGGAATGGTTGTATCTTGAAAAGAAACCTGCAAAAGTCTCTAAAGTTCTTCTCATATGCTCTTACTACCCAGTTCTGTTTTTTGGATTGCTCCTCTCAGAGCTGCTGCAGTATCCATGGTCAAAGGGACCAAGTAAAATTGTCTGAGCACTTTAATTTCCCTGTGGTAATAAACAGCCAAGAGACCTGACAGAGATGCACCAATTCAGTGCTAAAACTACTNAAAAAAAAAAAAAAAAAAAAAAAAAAAGAGGAGAAGCAGCAGTGAAAAATGGGAAACATCAGTCAGGTCTACAAGACGGAGTCTTATCAGTTCAATTTTCTCATTTATTTTGTGGTTGTTGTTGTTATTTTGTTTTTTTGTTTTGTTTTTAAGGTTCCATTTCTGTGTTAATTAATTAATTAATCTAAGTTAATGGCTTAAAGTTTTTCATACTCCAAAGAACACTTCCAAACCCCAGCGGCAGTTACATCTTATATATTTCTGATCTATCTGTGGAGAAGTGATTTACAGAATTTTTTGGGAAAAAAAAAAAAAAATGTTAATCAAATCTCTGTAAGCACCTGTGAACAAATGATATGCACACTTGGAAGAGACAATGTAATAAATCACTTCTTCAGACTTAAGTAATATTAACTAATAGAAATAATCAAGTCCAGACAGCACCAACTAGAGGAGTTGCCCTTTTTGAGCATAATGGGTAGTCGATTTAGCATTTCTCCACGGTGAGCAGCACAGAGACTGCAGATATTACGTTGATCAAACATAATTCAAAATTAACTCAAAAATCTTACCAAAAATAACACTGAAATTAAAAAAAAAATCCCTTGTGATATTCTCTCAACTTTCTGGTTTGCAAACCCTCTTTCTCATGAATTCCAACTTCTAGACATTTAATTGGTGTACTTTTGTACTTGGTGTATTTTGGTGTATTTTTGTCTAAATAACTCAAATCCTACATTCTGACCTCAGTATGATATTACCTTGCAAAAAAACTTCTTTTTGTGCTTTGGTATTAACTAGACCTTTAAAAAAGTGTAAATATCTGTCTATCGACCAGCAAGCAATGCAGAGCACCAATCCAAACCCCATACAAACACAATCCATGAACATATGAGCACCACAGTTCCACCTCTGGCTGCTTTGAAAAGCGTTTCTCAGCTCACACCGTCACCAGCAGACAGAGAGACTTATCCTAAAATTCCTCGTCAAAGGCCTAGCTTCGGCAGGCACGCTCTCCACTCCATTCCCCCACAAAATGTAAGCTGCCGGGCATTCCAATAGGAAGCATTACACCAAGTTTGGGCCAATTTGAGTCCTTTTTTTAATTCAGATTTTATTTCATAGAAACTACCCCGAAGTAGTAAAGAGAAACGTAAAGAGAAAGACTGCCCCAAAGGCGGGTGCTTCCAGTTCCCACTGGAGACGCGCCTTTATTCCTCAGATAGGGATTTTCATCTGACGTTTTCGGGGAGGGTTGGATGGAGGAACAACCCAGCACGAACCCCAGGCACAAACTAGCGGTTCCAGTGAGCAGGAGGACGAAGGGACCAAAGGCTTGGACTTCTCCCGCTTTGCACCGCCGGGTCTCACCTCCCCACGGAGGTTTCCAGCACAGGGGACGAACCCACCTCTCCCTTTTGGCAAGCCCCGACCTCCGGCTCGCTCCCGCCGCCGCCGTCCCCCGCAGCGTCCGGGCCCGGGCCC
>VWPW01030931.1:792192-931988 GCA_013389825.1 Crypturellus undulatus
CTCCGCGAGGCGGCGGGGCGGCTCGGAGCCCTCTGCTGTGGCCACCGGCACCGGCACCGGCACCGGGCTCGGCGCGGGGGAGGGCGGCAGGCCTGGGCGCCCGCGCCGCCTCGCTCCTACGTTTTAGTGAAAACGCAGGACGTCTTAGTAAATAAAAATACTGGTGGCGACATAAAAATAATGGTGGCAACATATTGCTCCGCGCTCCTAAACTCTTACCCTTGGGAGGTGATAATGCTAGAAAACACTTTTTTCCCCCCACCCCTACATTCTGCTACAAGTTAATGCACAGCAGAGAGCTGTGAAAGCGTTTCGATTTGGAAATGGTCTTCTAGTGACATAGCTGTAAGAGGCCGGTGATGTGTTACAGTTAATGAGGAGGTCGTGGTTTACCGTGCCTGCGTGTAAAGTGAAGCTGCTTTTCTAAAGATGTTGACAATGTCTGATCTTCTGTAATTAAGTATTTTTCGTAGGTCACCTGTAATGCCTGTGGTAGGAGAGCTCTGCTTAAATGTGGGTGTTTGCTCTCCCACAGTAGAACTGCTACTAAGTTGTGGCCAACTGGTAAAATGCAATAAAACAGTGAGGATTTGGGAATTACCATTTACTGAGACTTCATAGAATCACAGAATTCTTAAGATTGGAAGGGACCTCTAGAGGTCATCTGGTCCAACCTCCCTGCAACGCAAGGTCACCTAGAGCACGTGGCACAGGACTGCTTCCAAGTGGGTTACTTGCAAGTAGCACTTACTCTTACAAGTAAGACTTACTGTCTTACTGTTACTTCCTCACTTATTTTGATCCATGGAGCCTCCCTGGTACCTCTAGCGCTCTCCTCCAAAGCTCTTACAGGTGTGCAGCACCCTCAGATGTCCACAAAATAACTCTCTGTCTCATTGCTCCGCTGACTGCACCATGCAGAGGACCAGGATCTTGGTTAAACTCACCAGAGCCTCACCAGAGCCCTGCAATCCTTAGGTCTTCCAAGTGCCCTGTCTGAAACTGGCCACAGGCAGCTGAAGCTTCTTCTGGGCCTGTTTCAGGCTCTTTTTTCATGGGCAACAGCAAAGTTTGCCCTCTGTCTGTCCAGGTGCCCCTGAGAAGTGCTGTAATATGGTGCAACATTTCTACTTCCTCCCATTGTACCCATGGTTTTACTGCAAATGCTGATAGAAGTGACAGCACCTCTCTCTTTCTCTTTTTTATTTGGCCGTCGTGATAAAAATAAGCCCCATAAAGTGATAGTCAGGGTGCCTAGTCTTTAATGAAAAGTTCTTCATGTTAGCACACCTTACCTATTTTATAAAGCACTATAAAGAATTGCAGTTGCAGTGGCATCATAGCAAGACATTTTCCAGGTACTGGTGGTCCTTCTGAAACCCTTTAATTACTTTTTACCCATTTCCACCTTCTGCATTTTGCTCAGTTGATTTTGCCACATGTTTAATGACCTTCTTCCTAGCAGTTAGCAGATCAGAGGTGCCATTTGGCATGATCATTAGAGAGCGTAAAGGCTGGGGTCTTAGGAGGTTGGTACCCCGCAGAAAGTGACACTGTCCTAAAGTGCCCTATTTTTTACATGCACCCCAGTAACATGAGGGAGAAGTAGCTGTCACTGAAATTGTTCCTGTGCGTTTTATGCTAGCACAGTTTCATTGTCTTTTATAGCTAGGCGTGCTTCTCAGTGACAAAAATATTGTAGCTGTTCTCCCTGGCGGTCCAGACAAGAATTCCCCTGGCTCCTAACCCTAGCTCAGGAAGACATGATGTAGGAATAAGTTCTCTTAGGATTTTAAGGTTCTTAGAACATCACAGTGCTGACTTCTGCTGCTGTAACTTAGATATAAGAGTTAGAGGATACTTAAAGAAAGAACATATGTACTTGGAATGTACTTGTTCTTGACGTGTATGCCTTGTAACATAAAAGGTAGGCATAAGTTTCCAAGTATGAAATATTACGTTAGCCACTTAAATACTACAGGAATTTTTATACTTGATAAATGAGAAAATTCTCTCTTCCTACCTTGAGCATGCTTCAGAATTTAACAATACCAACCTTCGGACCAGTTTCTTCCAAATTTTTGAAATGTATTCATCCAGTGCATGAGTTCGTAAAAAAATCCATGGAAATCAGAGGAATGCATATGCTTGTGGTGATTCCACTTTTGCGCTCTTGATTATGGTGGTGTTTACTAAGTTTCCCAAATTTAAAGGAACAATGAATAGGTTCTGATTGCTCATTGCATCATAATCTGTTCATATTGTAAAGGAAACTGCTTAAGATCTTACTGCTGATGGGAAAGTCCTTTCAAATAATCTCCAATGTTCCATGTGCCTGAATTTGTCCCTATGCACTTGAGGGAAATACTAATGCATTTCTACAGTGGCTCAATGGACATGAGAGTGTCAGGTTGGATCACTTAGTACTTTCACCTCTACTCGTAAGGCCTGTGCTAAAGTATGTGCAAGATTTGTGTTAAAATATGTACATATGTACCTCTTCAAGAATTATGGCTTTAGTCTCAAGATACATCAGATGATTTTGTACCTGACCAGTGAGAGCTAAGCCAAGATAGGTCACAGGCAAGAAACAAAAAGTAGAAGTTGGGTCACTTTCTGAATTTAGTGTGGAGTTATACTTTTAGTTTTGCTAATATTACATAAAGAATGAAGATCTTATATTGCTATTCCTGAGGAATTACTTTCGAGGAAAGCAATTAACTGGAAACTGGCAGAAAATCAATAGGACATTGTAAAGCACCAATAACAATTAGGACATTTTAAGAATATAATTTTATTTAGACATTTAGATTCTTAATTTCCACCTATATTTTATGAAAATTTGCAGTAGATACTGGGTGAATGTTTAGAAAAATAAAAAACAAGTCTTGAACAACCTACATTTTCCTTGTAGAACTAGCTAGTGGGGCTGAGGATCAGTACATCAGATAAAATCTACATTTAGCTGTAGATTTAAATGTAGATTCTACATTTCAAATGTAGAAACTGAGATGTAATTGTGTGAAAGAGTCTGAATGTTTCATGAAAAGATAAATTTCCAAATGAAAATCAAATGGTTTTCTGATCCACAAATTTTTCTAGGTGAAACTTCAAGGAGCTGAAGACATATGTGTCACTGAGTCTTAACGGCCTAAGGCAAATCTTTCAGCATTGGAATCCTGCTTTTTTTACTGGCAAATGAGGATAATAAAATTAGCTTTATGTGCCATTATGAAGCTTAATGTCTCTATGTGAAGTAAAACACAATAACCAAGTCTCATCACAAATCTCTCATTCGTTTGCCATTTCTCTTCTAGTTGGGGACTTTTCTGTCATGTGTTTCCTGAAAGTGGCAGCAATACTCAACAGTTGTATGTAGGTTGACTTTTGAACCCATTGAGATGGAATATTGTATTTGTTTAAATGTAAATGTGTAGAAGAGCAGTCTGATAGGACCTTAAAATACTCATCAAACAAGAAACTGGATACAAGTAGGTGCCTATTTATTATTATTTATACCATACTAAAATTGTGATTGTTAGTTGTGCACATATTATGAGCAATAGCAGTGTAAAATATGAAGAAAATATGTTGATTGGAGAGGAGGTGGTTTGTTCTTGTGTCTGGTTAAAAATAAATGGCTAAAGGAATACTCCTAAAGTAAGTATTTAATATTTCAAATTAACATTTTATCCTTTCTTACAATTAAATTTACCTATTCAACTGACTTCACTTTCTGAAGTGAAATGTTCAGTTAATGTGTGGGTGCTACATTTGCGCTTCCAAACACTGCACAATTATCTAGGATCTCAGAGGGAATAATAGGGCCAGTCTGTAGGATTCCTTTCAGTTCCATTCCTCTATTTGATCTCAGTCATTTCTAGCAGCTGTCACTGAGGCCTCCTGTATCTCACAGCAACATCCCAGTATTCAAAAATTATGATTAATAGTTTCCCTACTTCTCCTTTTATTTTAGATTCAATATACTTTGCATTATTGTCATTTTTTTGTTATTAAGGCAAGTCAATTATAGCCACATTAGAAATACAAGCAAGTGTATTTCCTATCCAGAGAAATCCATTCGCCCTTGTTTCTGCTAATAATGGCCTGATTCGGGAGCTACACATGCCAGCCAGAACCAACGTGGAGATGCACGGAGGCAGCAGTGGCACCTGCAGCCTGGTGTCTCTTCTATCTTCATCTTTCACCTCAGAATTGCTTGATCACAGAATCACAGAATGGTTGAGGTTGGAAGGGACCTCTAGAGATCATTTAGTCCAACCCTCTGCCCCAGCAGGGACACTCAGAGCATGTGGCACAGGGTGGCATCCAGACAGGTTTTGAAGATCTCCAGAGAAGGAGACTCCACAGCCTTTCCGGGCAGCCTGATCCAGGGCTCTGTCACCCTCCCAGTAAAGAAGTTCTTCCTCATACGGAGATGGGACTTCCTGTGTTTCAGTTTGTACCCATTACCCCTTGTCCTGTCACTGACCACCACGGAGAAGAGTTTGGCCCCATACCCCCTCAGGGACATTCTCCCCTCAGGTACTTATACATATTGATCAAATCCCCTCTCAATTTGTTCTCCAGGCTAAATAGGCCCAGCTCACTTAGTGTTTCCTCATAAGATAGATGCTTCTGTCCCTTAATCATCTTTGTGGCTCTCCACTGGACCCTCTTCAGCAGCTCCACATCCCTCTTGTACCGGGGAGCCCAGAACTGCACCCAATACTCCAGGTGCGGCCTCACCAGAGCTGAGCAGAGGGGCAGGATCCCCTCCCTCGACCTGCTGGCAATGCTCCTCCTGACGCAGCCAGGATCCCACTGGCCTTCTTGGCCATGAGAGCACATTGTTGACTGATGGTTAACTTGTCAGCAAGGATTTCCAAATCGCTCTCTGCGGAGCTGCTTTCCAGCAGGTCAGCCCCCGATCCGTACTGGTGCCTGGGATTATTCCTCCCCAGGTGCAAGGACCCTTGTCCTTGTTGAACCTCATGAGGTTCCTCTCCGTCCAACTCTCCATGCTGTCTAGGTCTCTCTGAATGGCAGCACAGCCCTCAGGAGTGTTGGCCACTCCATCCAGTTTGGCATCATCTGCAAACTTGTTGAGGGTGCACTCTGTGCCCTCCTCCAGGTCATTGATGAACAAGTTGAATAGTATTGACACCTGGGGGATACCACTGACCACAGGCCTGCAACTGGACTCAGCCCCATTTATCAGGATCTGCTGAGCTCTGCCATCCAGCCAGTTCTCAATCCACCTCACTGTCCACTCATCCAGTCCACACTTTCTGAGCTTCCCTGTGATGATGTTATGGGAGACTGTGTCGAAAGCGTTGCTGAAATCAAGGTAGGCAACATCCACAGCTCTCCCATTGTCTATCCAGCCGGTCACCTCATCGTAGAAGGCTATCAGGTTTGTCAAACACGATTTCCCCTTGCTAATCCATGCTAACTACTCTTGATTACCTTCTTTTCCTTGATCTACTTAGAGATGGCCTCTAGGATGAGCTGCTCCATCACCTTTCCAGGGATAGAGGTGAGGCTGGCTGGTCTGTAGTTTCCCAGGTCCTCCCTCTTGCGTTTTTTGAAGACTGGAGTGACGCTGGTTTCTTCCAGTTCTCAGACACCTCCTCTGCTGCAGTATCCAGCACAGGTGCCTCTAGTTTTGGTACTTTGTCCTACAAGGCCACTTCTAAGTAAGCAACTTGCATGACCTACGATAGTTGTCTTGTCATAAGAGGTACAGAACAGGTACAGAGGTTTTCTGTGGGTCTTTATGGGTTCAAATGCACTTCCAAAACCATCTTTGATTTGGGGACCTGAGAGAAAGGTAAGGAAGAACGCCACTGCTTTGAAATACAAGTATCTATGTGAGTGATTCCCCACAGAAAGACACATGGAATAGTAAAGCTACAATTTAAAATGCGTTTTCATATTACACTGTGCTTCCTAAGACATCTGCTCAGCAAACCTGGTGTACCTGGTGGTACATAAGGACTCTCATGGGTTAGAGTCCCTGTCCTTGTCTTGTTCTCCTCAACTACTCTCTATACTTCCTTTTCATCTTTTTTTACAGTATCTCTGATCAGTAGTAACTTGTATCAGAATTTCTGCAAAGCTTGGCATTAATTCCTGCACCTGCCACACTGTAGTTTCAGAACTCGTTCATCAGCTCTTCTCAGCTGCTGATGTAGAGTTCTGCTTCAGACGCCTACAGTTAGTTCTCTTCAGATTTCTATCTGTCTTCGGTTTACCTAAAAAGTGTCATTGCTCTCACTTCTTTTATTAGCCTATTAACCCACCTGTACTCTAAAGCTTGTATAAAGGATTTTCTGTAGAACAGTCACACCTTCTCTATCCTCTGCTTGCCATTCTTCATATCATAATCATATCCATCACGAAATACTAGAATTTTACTTGCCCTGGTGTAGTTCTGAATATCAATATCAAACAATGTAATTTTATCTTTGGAGCACTCTGTAAGAGTGCTTCCATATCCAAATGTTTGGAGAATCGAACTTCAGGTGTTTGCTACTTAACATTTATTTTATATTATATCATTAATCTAAATTAATATAAACTAGTATAAATAGACTTGCTTTTAAAGGTCTGTTTTGTTTTGTTTTTCCCTAGGAACACAGATTAATCTAACCAAATACAAGACTTCTCCTCTTCATTTCTGGAATTTCTTTAAAATGATTGAAAAGTAACAAAACTGCACTCTCAGAGCACCATTTTTATAATTCTCTTAAACCATTTTAATAGTGTTTGTCTAATAGGGCAGAATTTGGCCTTTAGTTTGCCATGCCATGTTCTTCTGTAAATACATTATATACAGTGAACATAGAATAATCCATGCTTTATATTTTTAGTATTTTGCGTCATAGCAAACATTGACCTCTTGACCCATCGAAGTGATACTTTAAATAAAAAGCATTACTTCTTTTTTTACACTGTTTATTTAAATTCAGGAAAGCACTGCATTTATATTTTTTACTCTTTTTGATTTTGATTAGATTATATCTGGGATTCTACAAATACATGGATGAATGCCATAATGATGCCTTTGCGTTAAAATATGTGGTCTTTATTTGAAGACTGAAGACTTAAATGATTTTAAGATTGGTAACAAAATCTGTTGGGTGTCAGAATCTCAATGACAACACACAAACATCCCTTAATGTAATGAATACTACTTCTTTAGAGAAGTAGAAATTATGTGTTACAATTTTACTTATTTATTTATTTGTTCATGTTAACAGGCCAGACCCATCCATGGTATAATTCCATCAAATTTTAGTGAAATTATGTCAAAGATGAGTTTGGTTCGGTAAGTCTGCAAATACATTTCTCTGTCACAAATAATAATACAAGCTCCAGGAACAAACAGAATACTTAGTATTTTCATTGACATTTATTCTAGTGCTCTCATAGCAAGAGTAGAAGTGCAAAGAGACATGTTTCTAGCAGTTCAGACTCCTTTCAGCAAGGAATAAAACAAACATTTCTTGATACAACTTCTCAGCAACTACTACAGATTTTGTAATGCATACATTAGCCCAAACTAGGTCATTGTCCCAGAAGGTTATTGGCAAGGAAATAAAATATCAGCTATATTTTACTTTATTTTAGTACTCTGAGAAAAAGCAATTTTCATGGAAGCTATATAGATTTCAGAAAAATTAGGTAATCTATCTACAGGACAGGAATAAGAGAGATTAGTAGTGCTTTCTGCCAGTGATGTGGGATGCAAAAGAGTGCAAATGTACATTCAGGTAGATGGGTCTTGTCTCCTTCCAACCAGGACACTGAATGTTATGGCCTGACGTAAAATGTCTTGTTTATTCTTTATCTCTAAACTAAGAAAATTGGATAGCTTCTATCCAAAATAGGATAATATAGGAAAATAGGATAATATCTGTCCCTCCCCTATTGCTTTTTCTTTATGTCAGAAAAGTCATCTCTTCGGATTGATTAAAGGACTGACCTCCTTCATTTAGGAAATTTATTTGCATGTAACCGGTTTGGCAACTACCTGTTCTCCCCAGGCAGAAGTTTGTTTAAATCCACCAGATAGGAATCTCTTGATTCAGAAGATATCTTTTTTTCCAAGCTTGTGAGTCCTTGTTTAGTGCAGCAGACTTGCAGGTTTCAAATCAGTACCAGCTGAGGAGAAAGAGAGCTTTGATTCTGGGATGGGAAAGGCCAGGTAGTGGAGAGAGTCAGGAGCTTCATAGCCTGTCTATATTCAAAGGACACACAAGCACATTTTGATTTGATAAGGATAAATCTAATTTTCAGTTCTTTCATATAATGAGTATCTCATCTGTAAAATGGGGTTTGTGAATTTATGGCCTGATTGAAGGCTGATTAATCTCTCTGGAATTCTTGGATGAGAGCTTGATAGCAACGCAAAGTGTGCTCATAATGCATCAGTTAATATTTTAAAGTCTTTTCCCCTTTCAGGATGCACTTTCAGCTCAGCACAGTTTCCTGGGCTACTACCAGAAAATAAATAGATCCCTGAAAGGAAGAATCCATGTGGATATAAACTATGAGGTGGTGTATGTTGATTAATTGATTCATGCTGATAGATCTATGGCTATTTTCACTAGTGGAAAATCCACTCTCAGTTTTAAAGAGGATGCACTTACTGCTGAGTTGCTCTTGGCAAAGTTCTCAAAAAGCTTTAAAAAACATTTCTGCTTAGTTTTCAGCATAATTGCAATAGCTTCTTCGATGTTTTATGGTGTTTATAGCACTAAATAATTGTAATGCTCTTGTGTTTCATACTCTTTATTTTACTGTTTATGCACCATATGGTATTGATGTATATTATATTGTATATAACTCATGACAATAAACATAACATTGCAAAATCAGAGTTGCTGCATTTTTTTATTACAGGTAGGTTGCATACTGTGATGAAAATAATGTAAAATATAGGCAAATTATTATTCCCTTTCTTCCTGCTTCTTATTCAAGAAATAACCCATGGTAAATTAGGTACAATTTTCATGGAATTTTATACAAACATAGATCTTGTTATAAAGTGGGAAATAAGGTCTGGTAGAATTTTATGGCTTTTACACCTGATTTTTAAAATTAGCTTTTCCCTGTAATGCTCTGCCTTGGAGGTTACTTGGAGATCAGTGTTTAGGGCTGCTGCATATTCTCAGTTATTTTTAAAGGTAATGAATGCCAAGAACCTCATTTTGAAGACCTGAACCATTTTTTTTTTCCTCTTATTTACCCATATATTGTATTTGTACAATTTAACTAGAATGTCCCAATTCCCATCTCACAGGGATTCAAATACTTAGCTTCATTTAATGAGGCGAGTTGTCCTCTGCAAATGATCAGATTTTTTTGCAATATTGGACCAAGAAAAAAAAAAATACACTTCAAGGCTGTCCTTTTGTGCACCTGATTCCAAAATGGGACCTGATATGAAAAAAAAGGAACCATGAAATTACATTTCTTAGACAGTGTATGGGAAGTTTCAGTGACCCAAGGCCCTCAGCTCATTGTTGTTTGCTCTTTTGTCTTCTCTCAAAGTGCTGAGCAAACAAGCTGCAGGAAGCAAATCCCTCCTGGGGAAGAGAATGAAGATGAAGATTGCTTGAATAAACTTGGCAAAGCTCCTGATAGTCTTTCAGAGTGTACCTTAGCTCTGTGTGAGGAGAGATTGGCAGTAGAAGATCTACATATTATGAATCCCCCGACTTCAGGGACCCCAAGTCGCCTTCTCCGAGCAGAATATCCCTATCAGTAGTCTTTCATCTGACCATGACAGGGAGGGGAAGAAAGTTGTCCAGCACAGAGCTGTTCTGTGCAGTAGAAGATAAATAGCCTGAAGCTGAAGAGGTCATTTGTTTGAATATCTCAAATTGACAGAACAATATACTGTATGAATGTAATTAAATTTATTTCATGAGCTCATTATGTAGAAAGCAAACAAGGCTCAATCCCTTTTCAATAGACTAGCCTAAATTCTTAATTCTGTAATTCACTACTTCATTAATTCACTAATTCATGCACTTACGAAAAAATAGTTCCCTAGCTGGTGTCAAAACTGCTCATCCTTCCTCCTCTGTCACAATACAGGTGTCCCCTCCACTATTCCTGGAAACACGAGAGCCCCAGCAGTCCAACTGAGTATCTACTTCACAGCCTGATAGCTGAGCTGTACTTGCACCTTCCAGCTCAGGTGTTTGGCCTGTATTATTCCTATGGTCATTTGAGGCCACATCTGGAGTACTGTGTCCAGTTCTGGGCCCCCGAGTACAAGAGGGATGTGGAGCTGCTGGAGAGAGTCCAGCGCAGGGCCACGAGGATGATCAGGGGCCTGGAACATCTGCCCTGTGAGGCGAGGCCGAGGGAGCTGGGCCTGCTCGGCCTGGAGAAGAGAAGGCTGAGAGGGGACCTGATCAGTGTGTACAAGTACCTCAAGGGAGGCTATGAGGAGGATGGGGCTGGCCTCTTTTCAGTGGTGGTCACTGACAGAACGAGAGGAAATGGCCACAAACTGAGGCATAAAAAGTTCCACGGGAACTTAAGGAAGAACTTCTTGACGATGAGGGTGACAGAGCACTGGAACAGGCTGCCCAGAGAGGTTGTGGAGTCTCCTTCACTGGAGATCTTCAAGACCCGCTTGGATGCAGCCCTGTGCCAGGTGCTCTAGGTGGCCCTGCGTGTGCAGGGGGGTTGGACTAGATGACCTCTAGAGGTCCCTTCCAACCTTAAGCATTCTATGATTCTGTGATTCCATGATTTCAGTTAAAAGGCAAAACCTTGCTTAATGTTGAAGGGTTTCAGTCTTACAATGAGTTAAAAAGTGGTTGCTTGTTACTACTTGTAGTGGTTACTACAGTGATAGCAGACTGCTCTCACTGCTGGATATTTTGGGTATTTTGTGTACATGTCACTCTTGCTTAATACTGCTGTTCACAGCATGCATCAGGCACAAGCCAAAGCCTTAGTGCAAGTTAAGTGAACAGCCACAGGAGCTTGATTCTGTAGCATAGAAAGGCTAAGTAGTGATGGGAGAATGTCAATATTTTTGCTGTCACTGCTCCTGAATCTGGTAACTATTTAATATAAAATGCATAACTATAACACTAGAGAGTTAATCCCATCACTTTACTCCTAGCGAAGTGATGGGATTCCTAGATGTCAATGTCCTAGTGATCCTGCAAAGTGAAGCTCCCCCTTGTTGATTTTATTTTCCTCTTGAGAAGATACTATAATAGGGATAGGATGCCAAGGATATATCGTATCTTCATGTGAGCACAGCACTCTTTCAAGTTGCCGCTTATTTTGCATAAATGAAAGGCTTTTCATTAGACAGATGTTGTTGCAAATTACAACCCACATGGTGTACAGAAAGGAGCGAAATGCAAACTCTATCAAACATGTAAGAAAATGCTTAGATGTGCTGTATTTTGGAAGTTTTATCTAAAAGAGAGGCTGCATGATGGAAAATTTCAACGAACCTTTTACATCATCTATCTTTGAAAGATGATTTGTGTGTTATTTAAAAAGTTAGCAGAACCTGTCATCTCCTAACACTACATTGCTTGTATCAGAGCACCAAAACTCTCTTCATAATACATAATGCAAATTCACTTTTCCTGAATAATTTTTCCAATGTCAATAATGCCTGCTTTGTCTTGACACTCATGATTTAACAGTAACACAAGACAAATAGAGATACTTCACCTACATTCACTTTTCCTCTAGATTTATGCTAGCATAACTCAGCTATCAGAAAGAAATCCTATCCATCTACCTTGGTGTTAGAGACATAATCATGCCTGGGACTTTAAAAGGGAGCATAGGGCAGGTTGCATGAAGGAAGGGCCAGCAGAGGCACTCTGCAGTCATCACTATACAGTCTGCTGCAATTGCCACCCCCACGGAATTTTAAACAGAGCAACTGCAGCAGCTCATTGGGAACAAGCGAAGCTGTTCAAGTGCTGATTATTCCAGAACAGCTTGGTCAAATTAATTAATAATCAGGTGTGAAATTAATGTACACCTCCTGTTTTCCCTTAGTACTTTCCCCATGTTGCTAATTTGCTTCAGCATCACCAAGGTATACTGCAGATTGAAAAAAAAAAAAAAAAAAAAGAGAGAGAGAGAGAGAGGCTTGTAGGTCTGAGTTAAGCCTCTCCTCAGGTAAACCTTGCAGTATTTACTAGGCTTTTCAGTATTGTATGGAACTTTGTCTTAGTTCTTTAAATCATTGGAGTCCTTGATGCTTAAATATTGTTAG
Organism: Crypturellus undulatus; assembly: GCA_013389825.1. Lineage (NCBI taxonomy): Eukaryota > Metazoa > Chordata > Aves > Tinamiformes > Tinamidae > Crypturellus > Crypturellus undulatus. The sequence goes on from VWPW01030931.1 coordinate 804,473, forward strand.
TGTCCCTTTAAGCAGCATTTGATTTGATGCTAAGAAAAAAAAATATTGTTTTGTCTACACATTAGAGCACTGCATTATTTCACCGTGACTTGTTCTGTATGTTTGCATTTAAAGTGCATTGCTTGCAGGTTTTTGTACAGGATGTGCTAACAGCAAATAGTGTGAGCCGATGCTAGGGCATTATACTGTGTATAATGTAAAAATGTGTTGCTGCAGGGGTTTTACATTTTTCTGTGTGTTAGGCAGATGTTTTTCCTCAGAGGGAGTTTCTTGTGAATTCTTGCTGTGAGCAATCCATAAATGAAGCTGACTGTAACTGACATCCTCTATATGGGCAAAGAGGTACTTAATTATAGAGCACACCAAAAAGCAGTACACTTTTGTCAAGTAAGAGGTTTGGCTGTTACTTGTCATTCAGGGTGTGTAAAGACATCCTGTAAGTCTGAAGCAACACAAACTAGACTTTGAATCTCTGTTCCTTTTTAAAGGTGAGCACAAGGACTTTTCACTGTAACTCACTGTTTAATATGTGTAAGGCTATAGTGACGCTCAGTTCTTATCTCACTCCATTGGCTTGAACTGAAAGTTTATTTTTCCATAGTCTTACTGACCCTTTGGATCTTTCAGGGCTACTGGGCAGAGATGAAGATATACTTAGCACAACAGCACTGGTGTAAATGTGGAAATTGCATGAGAGTAGATAGAAAACAGTCTCAATTGCTTAATAAAACATCAGTTATTTCAACAGTATCATATGGAAGGTTCTGTGTAGAACATAAGAAAATAAGAAATATTTTTGTAAGCAGACAGATGTCTACAATCCCTTTCCCAGTCTTATTTTTTTCCTAAATATATTTAATCTTGTAGAGAAGCTTAACAGAGATTCATGAGATTTCTTTTTACTTGTTTTGATTTTACATGATTCAGAAATTCACTTTGTTCCTGTCTTGTGCTGAAAGTGTTTTTTTTTTTTCTACAGAATAACTAGCAGATTCTATAAGTGTACTTTCCATGCAACCTGAGAAAATTTTTAATTTTGGTTAGCTAGGAACATCAAAATGGAAGAAAATGACTTTTGACATAGTATGCCTGTCTCTGAAATAGCTCATTTATAATGTAAATAATTGTCCAATCTCTTCTTATTGCACATACTAAGTAAATAATCTGAATAAAATCAACCTGCCTGTTAGTAGAGGGACCTTTGTGACCCCTAAACTTGTTTACATTGTTGAGGTACTAAAAGGTAGCACTTACCTTACTTTGGATTTTTACCATCAAAAGATACAGGAAGAATCTGAAAGGTAAATGCTTAGACTGCTTGTAAACTGTACTAAGTATCAATGATGAGTGATAATAATATATTCCAACATTTACAAAGGGTAGTATTTGCATATAAATCCAAAGCACCATTTACGTAAAGATTTTTAAAAGGCTGATTCATCAAAAATAAGTTACAAAATAGTTTAGGGTTAAATAGAATCCAAATGTTATGTCTGGATTTAAGTGGTTTGATTATACTTTTAAATGTCTGGCCCTATGTTTCCACAGTCCTAATAATTTTTGGAAGAAAGAAATTTCGTTTATTTCTACTATTTATCCCATTTGAGTAAATATTGTTACAGAAGTGGCTAACAGTGGGAGGCAGACAAAATTTTCCACTAAAATCACTACTGGCCAAATGCGGTGAGGCCCCTGATGAGGGACAGTCCCCTTGGCAGTGGTTACACAGTCTAACCAGCCCGTGACTGGCCTTGCAGCCTCCCAGAAGACCAATTTTAAAACTGCTTTTGTGCAATTAAAGAGAAATGATTAACTCATAAGTTAAACTGCTATTAGCACATGCTGCAGCTCATAAATACAGTTGTCAATATATTCTATTATGCAAATACATTGGTGGAGGATTTTTTTAAATACATTGTAATAACCATTTCTTTTAAGAACTTCCTAACTGTAGAGTAGTCTGACTTTTCCCTAAGGATTTCAAGACCTGGTATAGATGGATAGCTTCAGAGATATATATGGTTTCCTTCTGCAGAAGGAAACTTTGAAATGTCACAATTACAACTAATCATAGTCTTACAGATTCCTTGCTGGTTTTGTAATAAAAAGAACAGATTAAGCCTCTCTCTCTATTAGTTTCTATCAAATATAACAAACTGAACAGAGTATGAGCAATAAAAGGAAATGGAGATGCAGTTAATGCAGAATTAATAACTATAGCAATATTTTGTGTTTTCATCAAGCTCTAACAAAATTGTCTTAGCTGTTCAATTTCTACTGGATAAGTTTGCCTGGTACAGAGATGACAGGTATTCCCGTACTTTTTCTTTCATTAGTAGGTAGCTAGGTAGATAAATACAATCGGGAAGAAATGTAACTTATCTGTATAATAATATCTGTAACCCACAGAAAGGGGAGAATGAGTTTTACTAAGCTATCTAGCAATGCTTATACTTTGTGGTTGTTTTTAGCTGTGCAATACGTTTGATGGCATGGGCCATGTCATATGCAAAATTTTCATGGCAGAAACAGTTGCAAGCTTCTGTTTATATTGGGCCCTTGCCGGGGAACAATATTTAAATTCTCTAAATTTAATAGAAGGACAAAAACAGAGACACATGCTTCATATTTTCTTCCACTTGAAGTTGGTAGCAAGTGTTGAGGCCCCCAAACCTGCCGTTCCAAGGTGGGACCTTGTGGATGGTTATGCAGCTGAGTCGGTGTCAAAAGGAGGGAGTGGACTGTCATCTCATCCTTTTGACTCCTCACAGTAGATTTCCACTGTACACACACAATTTTCTATTAATTTCTTATTCTTGATGTTCTGGTTCTGTAACTCTGAGATAAAGCAGTATTCCGATGCACTTGCAGCGTCTCCAAGCTGATGAAATGCAGGCAGGTGAGGTGCAACACAGGTGCTCTCTGCTGTCTGTGGTCCTTTTAAATCAGTTCTGAAAAGCTACCTTGCCTGCAGTGTTTCTTTCTTTTCCTTTTTATTTTTTTTCTCTTCCTCTCTTCCCTTTGTAAGCTTATTTAATCCTTACAACATTTCTTAGGAAAAGTCAAGCCATGAACTCTGTTCAGCTGATATAAATACAAGTCTTGCTGTGTTTGGAACAATAGCCTCTAAGGCGGGGGCAACTGAAAAGCCTTAAACTCCTTTCCCTTAATAATGTCCCAAGCTGCTTTTAAACAGGCTGCTGGGGCAAAAAGCCAGGAATACATTTCTTTTTGACATCCTGTGGTAGCTGCTTTCAGTGCTTAAGTGAGGAAAAAAAAGAACCAAATGTCATCTATTGAAAAAGATCAAATGTGAGAATGTATCAGTCTTTTTTTCTTCATTTATCTTGTCATATACATTTCCAAAACATTCCTGTTTGTATGTAGTTCAGGAAGTTATGGATTCTTAACAATCTTGAAACTTGCAGTGTTATACTAGATATTACTATACAATGTATTATTTTTATGTCTATAATTTTCATTATTATTTTTCTTGGAATTGGCCTGCTTATTTCTCTTGCCATCAAAATAAAGCAGAGGTGGAAGGTCATTAAGAAAAAATATCTTCTTTTATCCTTGTTATCTCTGAATTTGTAATATGTACCTAGTGAAAAGGAAACAGAGAGATTCATATGGTAAGTAGTGGATCTTAAATCTACGCAGCTCTAATCAGAGCTCTGAGCAAGCGCTGCCTCTGCATTCTTTTATTCCCCTCTGCTATGCAGTTTTCTCCTATCTCGTCCTACCTATTCCTTGGCTCGGCCTCCTGCAGTCCCTTTGCCTTCCCTCAGCCCTACCAATTTGGAGCAGGGCCCAGCCTGTGCCACTACCTTAGATGTAGTCAGCCGAGAGACTCCTGATGATTTTAGAAAAGTTTGGTAGCATCTCTGAGACCACAGGGCTGGTTGCATTAGTCAGACTTTCTNGGGCCCAGCATGTGCCACTACCTTAGATGTACTTCAGGGAAGAAAACCCAGCAGTTGCTTTTCTTCTTTGCAAACCCTGCCTTGAGTCCTTCCTTCTTAATGTTCTTCTTCCCTGGTTAGGCATAGAGAGGTTGGCTCTTCCCCTCTGGGCCTCCCTGCATTTTGAGTGCTATCCAGAGTTTCATTTGATTGTAAGGGAAGGCCAGAATGTACTTAGGTCAGCCGAGAGACTCCTCATGATTTTAGAAAAGTTTGGTAGCATCTCTGAGACCACAGGGCTGGTTGCATTAGTCAGACTTTCTTTCTGTACACTGTAGTAACCATATCCAGCAATCCTAAGGAATGTAAAAGCTCACAGTAATCCCCAGAGCATGTGTATAATATTAAAGTTAGTGGTAGCTACAGCTACAACAAGGGGTTCTGACTCGACTCTCCAGTTGAGCCACTTAAAAGCTAATTATCTCTTCAGTATAGTAATATTAACAAATGTTGCTATCTTTTCACACACATACACACAAAAAAATGATGAAGATAGTGTCCAACACATTTATACATCTATCCCCCCTAAAAAGAGCAATTTTACAGTGATACCTTATGTACTAAATGTTCCCTATGCAACTTTCTGTAGTCATTCCTTTAGAAATTCTCATTCTTATCTTTTTTTTTTCCTCCTGATATTTAGTCTCTTCTTTCCAGCATTACCTTTTACACGTGTCTTTTTCAGGTTAACATATTTGAAATATTTAAAATATTTGAGTCTATAAGCTAATTCTAAACATATTCATTCAAATTTCAATATTTGATGGATAAATTGATGCAATAATGTGAACATCTGTGGGATGCCCATAAATATCTGTGATTTAGTGAAATATTGTAGCAATAACTTGGCAAAGTTTGGAGCTCCTAATTTTCTTCTTGGCATGTATCTCCTAACTTTGCACACCTAGGTATTCATGAGTTGTTGATTTAATTTTCAGGAAAAAAAAGCTCTTTTCTATATGAATGTGTTTCATCAATTACCTTTCAGCTCAAGATACAATTTTGCCATTTTCTAGACTTCAAGAGTAAAGCAGAAAAATTCTCTTGGGTCTTTTATTTCTTTCTAATAACTAGAGTCTAGTATGTTTTTAAATTCTTTGGTGTGTGTTATGCTGGGTCTGTTCTTTAAAGTTATGTCTGATGAATAATGTATAAAATACATGCAAACTGATCCACACATGAGGCTTTGTTGGTTGGTATTTATAATCTTTTACTCTTTCTTGTTTCATTATGATTTCTTGACTGTAATTTTTTCTTCTTCTATATCTATGCCAACTGATATGTTAGAAATAATTTGATTTAGAAAAAAAAAACTAATATCATCTTTCAGAAGGAAAAAAGAGAGGCTGCAAAAATGATAATTTTATAATTTTAGACTCTCAGAAGACACAGTCAAAGAATCATAATGTGCGTCAGATAAGCAGTTTGTTCAGTGCTAGCTGTGAATTGAAGCCAGGAGAGAAGACAAAAATTTTCATGTCAAATCCAAGTCCTCAGATAATTTATCATATTTGATTCATGATATCCAAGATTCATGACATTCATGAGTGCAAGAGAGCAGGAAAGCAAATGAACCTAGGAAAATAATCAGACATTCAAGCAAGAAAGTGCCCCATCTGCTTCTCAGTTTCAGCCTTGGAGAAGTTTTCTGTAGGTCTTAAACACACACAAAAAAAAGTCTTGCTTTAAGACATATTCAAACCTGTGTCAATGGAAGTTGAGAAATAGCCATGAAAAACCTCTGTGATTGTTATCCTAAAGCAACTAAGAAACCATTATATTTCTCTGGAAATTAATATGACCTTCTCTTTTCTTTGTTACATGAGGAGAAGTCTTTGACATGACGTTTGTTTTCGAAGGGTGCTACATGTTCAGTAACAAGATTGTTCATTTGGATGTTTCTCAAAAAAGAATGCATTTCTAAATGTTGACAAACATTCTTAACGTAGCTTAGATCAGAATTGCATTTCTTAATTTCTGGGAAGTTTAGAAATTCCTTCAAGAATAAGTAGTTTTAGAGAGCAATCTCTCATTATTAATTATTATTATTTATTAATTTATTCATTTGTTAGTCCAGGTCCCTGCTGGATATGTTTTCTGACATAATTTTGTGTTTTAATATGGCTGTGAGGACGAGTGTTTGAAGAAAGGATCTCTACTAAATACGAAACTTTAAAAGTAGAGAAAACTTGATTATTATCTTCCTCAGACTGTAGGTGTCCTTCCTTGGATGAATATATGTGATGGTCTGCAGCAGTTTATGAGAGAGAGAGACAGACAGAAAGACAGAGAGATGGAGAAAGAGAGAGACCACTGAACAATACTAGGAGGAAACCTAATGAACTGGGGATTACATATCTTGGTTTCTTAACACATAATTAACATTGTATCAGTTTTTTCTCTGAGATACTTTCATTTCATATTATTTGCATGAGGATTTTGAGGGAAAGGAGTGGTTAAAGAAGTGTCTCTCTTTTTTTTTTTTTTTTTCCTGTTAAATTCTTTCTTGCTTCTGCTGAGGTATAAATATTTGAAACTGCCATTTCCATTCTTTCACCCATGAACTACAGGAAAAAAATATGGCAGAAATGCAGATATTCAGAAACCACGAAGCTCCTTAGCTTCGCTGATTCAGAAACCAAAGCAGGAACAATTTTTCATTCTAATGCAATCCATGTGTGTTGCCAAAATATGTTTTGAAGCAATAAAGGAAGTTTTACCTCCAAATCTGATGCAGGAAACCCTCAAAACCCCTCTATTCCCCTGCAGTATGATATATAGAGAGAAAAGAAGAAAATCCAGCTTCCTCTTGTCTATTCCCAAGCCTCTGTATACACAGAAGAGATGATTTCTAGCCCCATTTTTTTAGCCCCATCATATAGAGCTGTGGAGGCAGGCAGAAGGAAAGTTATGACTGTGACACCAAATCTGGGAGTAAAACTTAGAAGCTCAGTATCTGCTCTCTATCCCTCTCTTTTGCTTCTACCATTAGCCTCAGTCTTTCTTATGGGCTGTATTGCTCTAGGTGTTGTCTGTGCACAGAACAGAAAGACGGTTCCTGTCACAGTATACAATCAGAGCATCAAAATTATAGTTGCAAGCAAGAAGACAAATGCTGAAAAATATTCTCAAATATGAAAAGAAATTAACCCTTGAAATTTGGAAATGTCAGATTAATATTGCCTATCAAACTCTAATAATAAATGAAACTAAATGCATTATTTTGCTAATTATTTCAAGTGGGTGTATTATGCAATATATTCTGGAAAAAAAATGTTGCATCATGGAATGCGTTCTCTTGGAGCACATTTCAGCACAGCTGAAGAAGGTCACTGGAAACAGCCAGCATGGATAGATGGACTAATAAAGCCTGGCCAGCCTGAATATCTTCAGTGTCAAAATCACTAGTTTTGTGGCAAGGGGAGAACAGCAGATGTCACTTTTGTTGGCTTTTTCAAGCCTTCCAACAGTAAGTTGGGACATTGTTGTCTCAATGGGTGGGACAAATAGATACATAGAAAACAACAGCAACAAAAATAGTGAAGGTGAAGAAGGTGATTGACTGTGCTCTTGTCAAACTTGCAGGTGACAGCACACTGGAGGGAGCAGGCAATTGGTTCAAGGATGGATCAGCTCTACAGGAAGCCCCAGGGCTCCAGTGTCCAGCGAACTGCACAGGGGCCAGCAGTGTCCAGGGCTGTATGAGCCAGGGCTATGGCCAGACCATGGAGAGGAGGGAGCATCCCATGTATGTGATGGTCATTAAACCACATCTCAATTCTGTGTATGGTCTTGAACCCTCCAGTCCAGGGGGGAGCCAATAAATCAAAGCAAGCTTGGAGGGGACTGGTGGGGACTGGAGCCCTTGCCCTGAGGAGCTGAGACTGAGTCAACTTGGGGAGAGATGGATATGAGGACATGACACACTGAGAGCAGCAGGAAGAGAAGAGGACAACACAGACAGGGGACAATGGGCAGAGGCTGAAATGAGGTAGGTTCAGATGAGATGGACGGACAAGCCTTTTTTCCTCAAGGACAGGTCAAGAGTGGAGCCAGTGGTCCTAAGAGGTTTTTCTGGCTCCATCCTTGGAGGATTTTGGAACCAAGTGGACACAGTCCTGAGCCCTAGGTCTGAGCATGCATCTGAACCAGCTCCCTTCCCTGAAGTGTTTATGACCCTGTGATCTGATTTTTTTTTTTTTTGAGATTTCTAATGAAGTGATGGGTCTGTGGCTAGTCTTGAACTGCATAGGTGATGTCACAGATCAGAGTACTTAACTGCTTTTTCTTCCTCCAGTCTGTGGTGGTGATTTTTGAAGCATTTCTCTGGTATGCAGAGAAATGGCTGCATTCTGAAAATGTTTAGAAATGGTGCTAGTTCTTTGATCTGAAAGGCTTTTCTTACCATGTAAATAATTCTAACTACTCACCTGAGATATCAGACATCACAGAAAAATCTATTAAGAGTGAGTAATATGTGTTACCCCACCTGAAAATTTAATCTACTGTGGCCTCTGAACCGTTTTAGAAAAGAGGCTTTGATTTTTTTTTACATAAAAGAAAATTAAAAAATAAAATAGAAATAGACCTATTTACTAAAAATGCTAAATGTCAATATTGCGTATTAAAAATAAATTCATTTCCCAGAAGGTGCACTGAGTCAGAAAAAATTGTTGTGAAATCAGATGAAGACAAGAAGCCAAATCCCGCATTGAAAGGCATGCATGCAGCTATCATTGACTGGGAACAGGATTGGCTCAGAGCATGGAAATGAGTAAAGCTTTGCCAAGTGAACAAAAACCAAGCCAAACCACATCACAAGCACACCGTGCCTGTGGCTTTGGTCTGGTGGTCTCCTAAAGTGAGGGAGAACAAGGAAGCATGAAAGCAGCAAGACACAGAGGTGTCTGCAGGGCAGTGAGCAGTGAGAGGGTTGTAGCGCATAGCCAGATTGCCTCACTGTCCGCAGCTCCTTAGAAAGTTGAAACTGAACTGAAAAACTTTGGCTGTGCAGGCTATACACACACTGTGCAAAGTAGCAGGGAAAAATAAAAACCATCAAAACCTAAATTTGTCCAGATCTTGTCCAGATTTGTCCAGGAGCTCTGCATAAATATAAACACTGGTTATTTAGTTGATATCTATTTGGTCAAGACTTTGGTGGGACAGTGGAGAACATTGAAAGAAATTCTTAAGAGAATTGTATTCTTAAGAGAACTGTATTCCTACAGTTCTTTTTCCTTGGCTATGAAATCTTTTTCAGTTATTTTTAATGGGGCCAGATAATAATAAAATATTACTTTCTTAGTGTTCCTGAGCAGGTGTAAAGCTGCAGATAACACTGATCAAGTCTAACAGGGCTGGCATGACAGTGCTGCAGCGATAGCTGAGCTCTGTTTTGGTGCTAGTGACAGTTCAGTACAGGCCGCTTGCCTTGATATTTTTTGTGGGAAAAAAACCCAATGAGTTGACACTGTGAGTCTATCTTAAGACGGTCAACTTAATTCAATGAAAAAAAACCATTATCTATGGAAATGAAGCTATACACAATTTAAAGCCTAAATGCCTTCCTTTCTGAACACAAGGTGCAGGCACAGGTAATCTGATCCCTGGGCATCAACCACAAGATCCCTGCTGAATCAACTTGATGAGGCTGTGTGTTTGCTTTTAAAAACCACCAGGGTATTACAAATTTGTTAGGTACAATAAAATAAAAGGAAAGAAAATACTTTTTCTCTGTTAATTTGGAAAAAACAACAACAAAAACTGTACAGACACTACATTACTGTTTGACCTTCTCCAGCACAGCTTCTTGATGGTCTTTTTCATACTGACCTCATTTTGCATGTTGCTTGTAGCTAAGATTTTGCATTAATTCTGATCTTCCTGCTTTGTTCGGTGCAGTTGTATCCCTTTTGGAGCAGACAGCCCTCGTTGCCCTCAACTTAGTCCTTGGATGGAAGAACAAAAAATGAATCATATACTCAGTGATGTCCCAATACACTTTAATGATAAGACTGAATGTGAATAAAGCTCCGTCTATGGCCTGAGTGACAGGACAGTGGTGATGGCACCTAAAACAGTGAATGGGCCAAGAGGCTGGACTTTTGTTGAAATGGAGAGATCATTCCTGCCATGCTGATTTTGCAGTGCTTGCTGAAGGAAACCAGTGGCAAAAATAAAACCTCAGCTGATCTATGTTATTCAAAGTAGTAGGTAACGGGGGTGACCTTTTAAATGTAAAGAAGCACAGGGTGATTCTCTTGCTCTTGCTTGTTGATATGCCGCTTGAAAGGTTCAGTGAGAGTCCATGTGGTACCATGTTCTACTCAACATGAGGGAAGTTACTGTAAACTGTTCCTTCAGACCAATGTATTATGAGGACAACAAAATACTAAAGCCATAGTTTTCCAAAAAGATAGTTGATTTTATGAGTACTTAAGCATTTTTCCAGAAAATTTGGTGAGGCCTGTTTATCAGGAAGTATGTCTGCAGCTTGCTGAGAATTTCCTTTGAACACATCACCTCCAATCACTTTTGAAAATCTCAGGCTATATGGTTACAGCCACTGATACTGGCACCAGCTCCAAGTGATGAGAAAAACCTCACAGAAATAAGCCATTGAAAGAGAAATTTTAGCATCACAAGAAAAACATGCTTTATGGCTAAATCACTTCAACACTTTTTTAAATACCCTTCCTCTCTATGGCATCTGTTCTCTAACTGTGCCAATATATCCTATGGTGCTTGTCCATTGCAGAAGCAAATTGAAAGTTGAAATTTCTAAGGTAGCTATCTAAAAAGGTTTCATTTTGAAAACAAAGCCACAGCTTTAGATGTGCCAGAAAACACAGTAAAGCCAGGAGCCTCTTGCAGACTCAGAACAAATGCTTTTTGATGGACTAGGAAGGAGGAAAGTGAGACAGAATGACCAGCATGAAAGGCCAAGAGAAAAAGTGGAAGAGGTTTTGTGGGGCTACAAAGAAAGAGGTAAGCTGAAATAAGACAAGGCCAATGAAATTGAAGTCCTCATTACAAATAAATAATATTGATAAGTGTTTTTTTCCTGGTAGTGCACTCAAATTTGTGATCCCACTTGTTTAGAAACAATAAGTAAAGTGGTAATTGTTTAGTGCCGTCCACACCCATTGATGGAAACCTTATATTCCTGGATAAAAGGTGTGTGTCCTTCCATATGTTAAAGTTATTAGTTGTTCATAGATTAACATTCACTGCTATAGAATGAATCGTAGGCCATCATATCAGCCTTACAAGATGACATTAAACTCTGCATAGATCCCCTGCATGTAAGTAAATGTCTGACCCAGCAGTGATCTGAGAACATCACAAAATCTTATCTGCAAGCCTAGATCCTGTTTGCATCTGCAGACTGCATGCTGAATTTACAGTCAAAGCTGAAAACACTTTGAAAGCTGGCCCTTAAGGTCGTATCTGCTATCCTCATGCCTGTCAAGTATTTTTCCCCTATGGGATATTTCATAAGGTTTTTCTAGTCCTTGCTGTTTTTTTTTATGTTTTTGATGTGTCTGAAACAACAATCTTTGGGAAAGGACAGATAATCAGATTTACATTCTGTTTAGCTAGCTGCACTGCTCCTATCTTAAAATTAACTCCCAGTAGAGTTCTCTACTCTGCAATTCAATATCCTAGTATCCGATCATCTTTCATGCTAAACAATGGCAGTTCTGAAGTCCCTAGAGGAATTCGAAGAGACTCTGCCAGTTTTCTTTTTCATTGTAGATCTTTACTTGGACTAAGGTGTGTGGTTTTTACCTTGTTAGACCTTAATAATTTGTTTTATTTTTTTCAGACTTTTGCAAGCATTTGGGAGGTGGGAGAGGAATTGATACTTCTCAGGACAAGAAGGGTTCTGTCTTAGAATAGATAAGTCCCTCTCTGTTAAAGTTTTTTCTAGAGGTCAGATTCTAATCTCTTCTCATTTCTTCTTTTCCATACCTGGATCCCTGTATGAGGAATTCTTTGTACCTATACTCTAACAGGTTTTGTCCTATGCTATGTAAATGCATACATTTAGCACATCTCTTCAAAAATATCAGATTGTCCATACTGAGCTTGCCACTACTTTCTTGATGATCAAAGTTCATTACTTTGCCTTTTAACTCTATAAACTCACTAATTTACATCCTTGCACTTATTAATATTCTTTTACCTTACTAACCTGTCATGATTGCTAAGTATCCTGCAAAGTAAATTGTAAGGCATTTAGAACTGTAAATCTCAAACCTAATAAAGGCATAGCCTTAGCTTGTTTAAAAGCATTTACATTAATGAGAACGACTAAATAGAGGTAGAATATAGAACTGATATTTAAAAAATATTGAATTTGGTTAAGACGATTCTGGGACTCTGTAAGAAAATGAGGAAAAATATATTCTTTACTGGAGAAACTGCTACCTAGAAGAATAAGCAAAACAGAGTCACAGGGAGTTAGATGGGAGAGATCGATAATATTCAGGTAAATGGTTGGATGGCAAAATTATTAGATTTTATTTTATTTTATTTACTTTTTTTTTTTCCATGTTATCATTTATTTTACACTAGTAAGTTACTCCTTCAGAAGTCATCCTCCATTTGCCATATGGTAACTGATGGAAGAAGCAGGCTAGAATAAACATTCAGAAATCTCAGCAATTATGAGAGGAGCCATACCCAGGAGCCAAAACACAAAGTGAATTAACTGGGGTGTAGTCCATGTTCAGTCATGGATTTGTAGACCTCATGTTATGTAATTTTTCTGCTAGAACACTTTCCGTATGTAACTGCTTAGCCCTTTCTCCCTGACAGGCTCTGTGGGATACAAGTGCACCCACACGGATGCGTAACTCAAGTAGGAATCCTATGTCTGAATATTCAGTAGTTGTTTTTAATGTTTGAGTGACTTTCAGTGATTCCTCTGAGGTGCTTTGCCAAGAAGGAATGAATCCTTACACTCGCAGTATCCTTCTTCCTCTCTGCTCTTTTGGCTCTTGCAGCACTCACTAACCTTCACTTCAGCTCAGACTACACTGAGGTCATTCATTTCCCTGTCACCAGTACTAAGAAAGAGAATACAATTAGCGGTTAATAAGAGCATTCGGTTTAGTGACGGCTTCAAAGAGCTGAGTCTTATAAAATTGCTTACTGCCTTAGCTGGGCTCTTTGTGATAGCTCTGCTGGCTATGTGAAACAATGCTGTGCAGAGCTGTGCAGTGCAAAGCCATCTTGCTTGGTATTTGTCAGTTTTCATTGGCAGTAAGGACTGTAAAAGTACCCTGCAGATGTACTGAACATGCTTTGGAACAATATTAAGATAATCATGAGAAAATAATCATTTCTCAGTAAAATCCAGCTTTTGTTCTGGACCTGTTTAACTCCTAGTTCCTGGTAAAATGTATTCTTTTGCTATAATGCAATATATTATTGCGGCTAATGTTTTCTAAGGACTTTTTTTTTCTTTTTTTTACAGGTTTTTTACAGGGGTTTCTATGTGCTCTATGCTCTCACACATCCACTAAAAAAATAGGACATATAACACTAAACTTTACTGGAATAAGTACAGAAAAAATTGCAGGAAGCCAGAATGCAGATGCTTGGGACTTCTAGATCAAGCTCAGAGGCACTTACTGAGTTCTGAAGTCCACTACAAGTGCATTTTTAATGAGAATTTTGGACTGTAGACTTGTAGAGTTTGATTTGGCTGCTCAAATACAGATATCTAGTGCATTCATCTGAAACATGCTAGGGAGCTTGGTAGATGCCTGGTAGGTGAGATGGGTAGATTTAATACAGGATCAGTGTCACAAGATCCATGCTTTTCTGGGGCAGTACTTGGAGCCGAGATAGGCAGCTAGCTCAAAGCTATATCCAAAGATAATATGCAGTTGAATTAAGCTTTAAGAGTGAGTTTCACATGAAGAAATCTGCATTTAAACATGAACATGTTGTTGTCTAAATGCATCTTAGGTGACTTAAATTCCTATATCTGTTCATAATGAGCAAGCTAATACAATCAGTTGTTTCCAGAGAGTAAATGAGCTGACCAGCAAATAAGGGACAAATTCGTTTTTCTCAAAATGGCATTTAGTGCCATCTGAGATGACCTTGCATATGAAATGTCTGTGACCCCCAGCTGCTCAAGATATGCCCTGCATCACATTTGTCCAACAATACATCTTAAATGTCCTACAGCATCTCAAATAGCAACAACTGACTCTTAGGGGCCTCTGTGTATTTCCTTTGGGTGAACCTAAACTGAAGGTGAGGTTTAAGATAAGGAGAATTTACAGGCCAGCATTGCTAGAGGGCTGAGCTTTTTTTTCTAGTAGTTGTTGTACAGTCTTCTCCCAGTTCCAAGGAGAGATCTTGGGTGATATCTTAGAGAGATATCTTAGGTGTTTCAAACAACACTAAGCATTTATAAATATAGATGGCCTCATCACCTGCAATTCGTGCAACTAAATATACATCCTTAAAATCTACATAATTCATGGGCATTTAAGTCTAATATGTTAGTTCAGTCTATTTGATTTTCAGTAATATCACACATTCCTGTTAATTTTAAGGCACTTCGTGTGGAAAGCAATTCTAATGAGGGATCAGAGGAATGAACACTCAAGTAAAATGAATTAAAAAACAATCGACTCCTTTTCTTATGGTTAAAACAAAACATATGAACTTTATGATCATGGGTTGATAAATTTAGCATTGGCAGTGTCTTATCTAACATGCTTTTTCAGCACAGAAAAAGAAATTTTGTCACAGATGTTTTTCTCAAAGTTATAGCATTATTGCTGTGTGTTATTCTTAGCAACTTTGAATTGTCTCAGGTAAAGCAACAATTTGTCATTTTGAGGTGATGTTATCACTGAAAATTAGACTCTTTTTTTTTTGTTTGTTTTCCAGGGAAGCCAAAAAAAGCAACTGCTTTTCTATGTAAAGCAAATACTCCTTCATAGATGACAGGAAAAAGAGGCTTAGGTATTTGGCATATTAGAAGCTGACTGTAGTTATATTTCAAAGAGTGAATGCACAAGGTAGAAATGTAATACTTGTCAGATTTCTAATGGAAAAACATTTTTCAAAGTTTCACAGTTCAACTCACCTCGAAGAACTCTTTGCCGAACTCTAGAAAGAGCTGGTTTGATGCATATCAAAATGATTTTCAGAGTGGTAACACAGTAGTTAGTCCTGCTAAAGACAAACCTGGGTCAGAGCTTAGGACATACCAGTGGAAGGATCTGGTAATATTCCAGTGGCAGAATAGGAATTAATTTAGTTCTGCATTGTACTTAAGTAAGTTTGACTGTCATTATGATTCAAGAAGCAACTGGTTCTTAAAAATTTGGAGTCCTGCTCTTTCCACAGAGGTGCCCGAGCTTTATCAAGGCTGGACCACATTCAATAAGAGCAATATGTTCCTGCTCTGAAGCTGAGGCTACCACCCCAGCAGAGACAGATAGGTTCAACAGGGAAAGGTAACGTTGGTTAGGAGGATCAGAGTAGGAGGCAGATAACTCCTATATGAGACCATATCTCTCTGACAACAAATCATCTTGATACAGTTTTGCTTTTACTGAAATTCCCGGGGCCCAGGTAGTGATTCTAAGTGACAACTTATAGAAAGAGACAAAGCAATTTTTATTTTAGAAAGAATGGTATATTATCCCTTGATGCCTCTCACCTTTATATCCCAAGTTCTGCCAGTCTTTCACAGTTTCGGGCAGTCTCTTACTCTGGGAGTTGTCCCACTGAACTCAGTAGGGGTACCTGGACAGGACATTACTATTCATTTCACCAAAATTGTTTAGAAGATGAAGGTTCTTGTAGATTAAGAGAAGGCTCCATAACTATTATCAAGATGGCAGCGTATGCAGCAATTTGACTGTGACATTAAAGCTCTGTACCCTACGCACTCAAGCCGTTGACACTATTAGACCAACATGGCTCAACTTCCAACAATTTTCCAACTTGTGCGGTTGTTGGGAACATATGGGCCTTAATGATTTTGTTCTTAGAGATTCATTCCCTTGCTCTTTCTCACACAAATGCACCAACCTGCCTTTGTTGAACTCACTGAACATTAAAATAACAATTTTCCTTTCAAAGCAATATTGCAATGGATTCAACTCACTTTAATTATTGGAAAGTTTCAGTGCTTTGCAGCAGACATCTGCTTCTTTAATAAAGATTTCCTTTGTGATCTAGATATGTAAGTGAATCGGAGAATGCTGAATTGGAGAATGCTGAACGAAGGCACAGATCGCTTCTTCCTGATCCTATTGAATATTTTTACAGATACTGAGGCCTGTTGCATTTTATCTGCTTATGTTTATTTTAGGTGGAAAGGTAGGCACTGCAACTTTCAGTGCTAATTAAATTTAATTTTGACAGCAGTAGAAATTGAGATTCCCTATTTTTCTAAAAAGTAGTTTCCATCCATTATAACTTTTTAATTGGACTCCAGCAGATTATTAAATAATTCAAACAAATAATAGAAATAAATTTCAACTAAAATCTTCCTAAAGGGGAAAAAGTGCTCTTTATTAAAATGGTTTCAATGTTATTTTTTTCTGCACTCTGACAAATACATAGCTATCAATCATAAATTGTTCTGGCTACTTGGGCCAGAATTGAATTTCTATCAAAAATACTGATAAAATTGCTGTCATATTTTTAAATAAGCAGATCAAGAACTACTGCATTACCCCGAAGCATTATTTAATAATTCAGCAACATTCAAAATTGTGACAGTCTTGAAAATATTAGTAATGAAATTCCGAAGTGAAGCGCATGTGTAAAAGCCAGATGTTTCCCATGCCCAGATTCAAGGTAGAAAGAAAATTCAACAGTTTTACCCTTTGGCAAACCATACTGTGGAGCGAAGAACACCAAGGAACAGAAAGTGAATGTTAATCTGACAGCCAAGTTTATTTTGAAAATCTTCTAAGGAGAATTTTTATGCCTCTATTTGTTTTTACAGCTCAGGAAAAGAATATGCATAGGGTGATTAGCTACTGCAGTCAGGTAGAGATTGAGTTAAATTGCTCGGAAAATTCTTATGTCTGTATAAAGGGAATTTTACTTACAACTTCTCTTGGAAAGTAAAGGGGTTTTAATTTAAAATTATTGGAACTAAAATAAGAGAATAATACTGTCACCTGTTGATCATCAGCAAACGTAGATAAAAGAAGAAGAGGGGGTATGTTTGAGTGACCATATTTTTTTCATGGCTACATCCAATATCAATTGGGCAATCCCATGGGCCAGACAGAGATGTCATTTCCCACCTGGTCAGTTGAGCGCACTGTGTGCCATGGGACACCTGGCTGCCTGCTTGAGCAGTCATAGGAAATATTCCTGCTCATGAGGTAGGGTTAGTTTCAGACAGCTCTTTGCCTTCCACAGAACTTCATCAGCATTTCACAGATACCAGGAGGTTACACATTAATCTGTTCAAAGGCTCAGCCTTGGCAGCAATGCCTTGCCCCGAAAGGAAGGGATGGTTTGTAGGAGAAATTAGATCAGGAGATAACTGCAATACTGATGAACTGAGAGCTTTGGGAAGTGGCACTGGGGCTTACAGAGTCCGTGTAGACTTGAATATCCTTCTCTATTTACTTACAACTATCCCTGAGTGGATTTCCCATCCTACTTTCACTTCAGCGAAGAAGTGAAAAGAAAAAAGTAAATGAAAAATCTAAGTCCGTATGATGACCACAGTGAGGCAAAAACCTCAATCTGGTTGCAAGGAGCAGAAAATCAGACTACAATAAGGGAAGTAAAATTATACTGAGTCATGTCATCACTGTCCAATTTCTCATTATTATCTCAGGCTTAGGTGTATTTTTCAGTGAAAATCAGTCACAAGCCTGTAGGATGCACCACTATTAAGTGTGATTGTGTGTTTCTGGACTTTTTGAACTACTGGTAATTCTGAAATATCATGACATGTTTTTTGAAAGATAAGAATATTTTTTACCTATGCATCATGCAGAGAATGGTTTTCAATAAGGTATTTTCATCTTTATGTAATATGTTTCTTTTTCAGATGGTTTCATCTTCTTTGTCTTGATGTCTAAGTCATCCATGACTTAGGAAATATCTCTTTTCACTGTTCCCTTCACAGATATTAATCTTCACAGTCTTAAAGGTGGATGGAAGAAGTAGTCTTCTCCAATTTTCTTATGGCTATATTTCAGCTTTCCCAACTATAATGAAGAAGTGAACTTCAATTGCTGAACTACAAACTCAGAAGATTTAGAGCTGTTAGAAGCATTTATTAGGTGGCCTCATTTATAGTTTTGCTATTTAAGAATTCCTGTCTTTTCAGGGGCTTTGTCCAGTTTAGTCATAAACAACTCAGACCATACAAAGACTGGTGAGGCAGAGAACAACTTATTTCCCCCAAGATGCATTTTTAGTTTGAATTCTCTTATAGTTGCAAAAGATTTTCCTTCATACCAGAGTGTATTTAGTAGTTTATCTTCTGTTTTTAATCTCGTGCTGCCTCTCTTTGCCTACAGAAAACCAAGTAATCAAACAAGCAGGAAAATACCCTAAATACTTAATCTGTACCCACTGTTTCCAACCTGTATATTACTATTTCAGACTGTAAATTGCCTGCGTTTGTCTTTGTGTAATTCAGATGCAGTTTGCATCAGAAGATTTGTCGCAGACACGGATAACTTCTGCAGGACAAATTCTGTTAAAATGTGTTTTTTAATTAAAATTTCTGTCTGCTTCAATATAATCAGTGGAGTCATAAAGCTTATGACCATGAGAGATCATTAGACTATCTTGACCTCTTAGGCACTGCAACTTGTTATGCTACTTTTCTGGGGATTTTCATCCTTATACCTTTGCACTGAGCCAAATAACTCAAATCTGGCTAAAGCATATCCACCATATTCTACAGATTTTTAAGGACAGTTGTGCAGCATAAGCCTTTTTTGCAGGGGCACTTGCTGAAAGACAAATATTAGAATCAGGTGAATGTGCTATTGTGCATGTCTTTTTATTAGAGGTGACTCAGAAGCGTTCACATTATCTCCTGAAAAGTCCCTTGCGGGTTTAAAATTAAATCAATCAAGGAGTAGAAAAAAATACTTTCATTCCTTCAGCACAAACAGGCTACAGATAGCTTGTATTAGAAATGAATTGGAATGATGAATATCAGGATTTCTGAAGCATTCCTGAAGTTAAAATGCCTTACCATATACATTACAGTGGATAATTATGAATGACTGCGTTTATAATTATCAAACTCTTGCAAACCACTTGCGAATAACTTGTAAAGATTTATTAAATATTCTATTTACTTTGAATATTGAAGTCAACATTGCATGACCGCTATAGCAATTTACAATTGATAATTGTGATAATGCTCCCGATATTTCCTGATTTATTTCCCTTAAAATTAATTTCTGTCTACAGTGGAACTGGACAGTTGCTTGTGATTTAATTATATTATATATAGTTGTAAGAAAGGGGTTTCATTTCTGCTACTTGCGTCTACCATTTATTCCACATAATATCCACAATTTATTTACCTTGCACAGTATTTCTTTTGCCGTAGATGAACACAGTCTCCAGAAGGAAATATTTAGGACTGACACACATTTTCTGAAATTGAAATTGTTGTTAAAACAATTATTCTATAGTACTATAGAAAGTAAACAGATAAATTATATAAATTATAAATTATAAGTAATCAAATACAGGAACATTTGTATACAACTCATTGACATCTTTAGTGAAAAATGTCTACATTTTGTAGGTTTACTGAGAAGTATGAATGGCAGTAAAGAACCTGGAGGAAAATTAATGACAAATAATTATTTGTACTAATAGACCTTGAAAAAATTTGGGTGCAAGCCAAACCACTATATTATGTACTTTATATTTCATATATATTGCAGTAATTCTGATACAAAACACAAAGCAAAGCCAGACTTTCTGAGATACACTCATCTTGATGAAAGTTGATTGATTTTGCAGATGTTCCAAGGTAACTGAATTTAAGCTAGGTGAATATTCATGAAATTTATCTTAATTTTCATTGAAAAATTAAAATTAGGCCTAAATTGTTGTTCAATTGTCAGAGCTTGCAAATCTTACGGTAAATATATGTTATAGACCATGATAAAAAATAAAAAATAAATAAAATACTTCAAGACCATTACTGTTTCAAATAGGAACCCTTCAACATTCATTAGTTTCAATTTGAGAGACTGTAGTTCCTGAAATAAGAGAAGAATGGCCAGAAGAACTAAAACTCTTGATGTCTGAGTGTAATTCTTGAACACAGTTAAAGGTTGCATTCAATAACTTCCTTCGTTTCTGCTCCATGAAAATATATTTTGTTTCAAATATTCATTAGAAGAAAAGTTTATGTGTGAGTAAGGTATAAAAATAAGGAATCAATGAGTCTGAGCACCAGTGGAGATCTGCTGGTGCCTTTCTCTTGATGATGAGGATTATGTTTCAGCAGTTTCTCTATTACTGCGAGGATGGGTGCATCACCTCGAGCACTGCTAATAATGGTCAGCAGCCTCTCTGACTCACAGGTTTCCTTCACCCCCATTTAATCAGTCCCCTAGATGCCAAGTGCAGCTGTTTTAACCTCCGTCCAAGCAAGCGTGAGGAACCGGACTCATACGTGCACATCCCGGACCGCAACAGAGCTCCTTTATCTAACATCTCCCCCTAGTGGGACCTGGCACGAAATTTTAACATCTATGGCTCTTCCAGGACTCTCAGTTTTGTGAATCTTGTGTCTTTTATCAAACTTTTATCTTTTTAAGCCTTATTCTTGAATCAAATCACATCATGTAGATAATCCTTTACAGACTCAGAATAATAAAGACAGCGTTAATACGTAGAAAATCTATCTTTTCAACATTTTATTAGTTAGTGACTTAAGTTGCACTTTTATCTCTTTTCCAAGTACAGAGCTTCTGTTATATGCAGATGTTGTGCAAATCTGAATAAGGACAATACAGAGGTTCATATGTGTTGTCCTTCAGCATCTTGTAGATTAATTTGCTCTGTCTGCAGCTGATATTTTTTCTAGTCTCTAATACTCCAAATCCTGGTTTGAATCAGGAGGTTAACCAATGCATCAGGATTTTTTTTTCCCTAGCAGCAGTTTTTCTTCTAGGCACGATCTGAAAATCATGACTAATATCTATCTGCATCCTCTCTTTGCAGAGCTGCATAGAAATGCCCACTTGTGCTAATTAATAGTGATGTAAAGAAAGATTGTAGATAAGCATAACCACACAGAATTATGAGAAAACTTTTTTCTTTTGTTTTGTTTTCTTAAAGAAATACAACGTTGCTGATACTGCATTCTCTTTTAGTGTTTAGATAACACTGTAATAGCCTGAAAGCTCAAAGTCAGCAGTTGCCTTATCACCTAGTTTTCTTAGCAGTCCCTTTATTACTTCCTTCTAGGAATACTTGCAAGCATGCAAGACTAAAGAACTTGGAGCTACCAGATGCCTGCGTATGTGTGGGCTATCTGCAAGCAAACAATCTTCCTAAATTAAAACAAGAATTCAAACAGGTTATTTTTGCAGTGATCGTCATGTTCACATTGATTATCATTGCAGTGTTAGGATCTTTTTACAGATCTGATCGCCAAAGCTCATCATTGTCCTGCTTGTCTGGTTGTTCTTAGTATCTTCACAAATGAGACAGGCAGTGATGATGCATTTATTGTTCATTCTTCAGTTGCTTTTGTTTTCTGTCCTAAATTTAAAAGACCGGCATATAGTTTCCACTGTATGAGAATAAATCTTCCTCGGGATAATTTGTTGAATAAAAGAAGCAATATACTTTTTGACTATAAGTCCTGCTTTGGGGTTTTTGCAGAGGGGCCAAAACAAGACTTCACAGATTTTTCAGTGCATAATATTGTCTTAAATGTTGTTTTTCCATGATTTCATGGAAATTCAGGGTAAATATACGCAACGTATACTTATATCTCAATTACCTATCCGTAGTTAAATGTATATTTATCCACAATCAGAATTAAATACTTTATTCTAAACCCCTGTTGAATTGTCATAGTAGAGACCCGACCCAAGGAAGAGGTGAGCTGTTTTATGGTGCTGTATAGTACCAGGGCTTCCAGCACGCATGCCAGCACTTTCCAGACATAGTCTCCAGGTCAAACAGATTGCAGATCAAGGACTTTTGCAATTTCACACTGAGAAGTCTTCATTTCCATTTCAAATGCCAGTAGAGACCCTATTTGTTCCTGATTTGGAATTCCTACTGAAATCAAATGGTATTGAGAGCATAGAACAAAAGTAGAATATGTAACAAAGATCTACTTATAGGGATTGAAAGTAAATTAAAAAAAAAAAAGAAAAGAAAACTTCAGATGCATCAGTATCTACAGCTCTTCCTGGAACATGAATTTGTAAAATTATCATCTATGGCTTGTGTAGGAGCTTAATGAAGTAATCCAAAGAGATTTTACTTCTGTTTTACTGTTGTACTTGCAGTTGTTATTGCTTGTTTTCATTTTATGGTACTTAAGAGTAGCCTTCATTCTCTACTTTATTTGACTGAACAAATGATTTTCTTTTCCTTATCAGTAAATATTTCTGGCAGTTTTCTTATATACTTACTTATCAGCTTAACTGGCTTCATAGTTGCAGCTACTTTCTAGCTTTCAAAACAGGAATTTACCTAGGGGAATATAAACAGTGATTAAAAATGTTGTAAGCACACACAATATCCAAAATTGCTAGTGTGCAATGGATGGCAAAGGTATTCTTGGAATTATGTGGATTGTATCGGCTTGTTCTGTGCCCATCTGAAATTGTCAAAGATAAACATCCTGTCTTCAAGCATCTTGCTATGAATATATACCCTTTCTAAAAGTACTTATAAAAAAAAAGGACTTTGAAAACATCTAATTTGGCAGTGTTTTGGATTCTACGCTGGCAAAAAAAATGTAAACACAACTTTATCACAGAATGTGCTGTGAAAGTCTCTGGATTATTATATTGTATGTTTCAGACATTGAAATGGATGATTTTAAAATGTATTGCATTTATGATGCATATTTCCTCAAATTTGATTGTTTATTTCTTTATTATTTATTTTGCTTATTTAAAGTTATTATGTATTTATTATTTACATATTATTATTGTTGTCTTTAATCACTGAATGGAGATAATGAATTTATGATAATCCAGTATTTGAAGAAGGTAGTACTTGCTTACAATATCATATGGCTTGAAAAATGTGCATGCTGTTCCATATGAACAGAGAGATGAACAGTCAACTTCTATCCTCCACACCTTTTGTGAAGTAAGCAAGAGAAAAAACTTGCTGTGTCACACCACTTTTTTTTTTTATGTGTTCCAAAAATAAAATAAAATTGAAAAATATCAATATTTTCCTAAGGTCATAAAATTATATTGGCAATTGGTTACAACATGAAGTGTGTATTG
This sequence comes from Crypturellus undulatus, assembly GCA_013389825.1. Taxonomy (NCBI): domain Eukaryota; kingdom Metazoa; phylum Chordata; class Aves; order Tinamiformes; family Tinamidae; genus Crypturellus; species Crypturellus undulatus. Next base: position 827,928 of record VWPW01030931.1, read on the forward strand.
ATCACAAAATAATATATACCTAAATAATCTTTTTTTTTCCTGAAACTGTGATATTCTGCATTGAATTTCAGACGTACTGAAAATGGTGAAAAGGAGGCTTACAAGGTGAAAACATCGCTTTCTACCTTAGTGGTTTGAATTCTTAGCTGGTAAAAAGACTTCAGAGATCTTGTTTCTTCCACAGGGATTATTTCTGTGCATGCTATTAGGCTGCTAGTGGTGGTAGTACAATACCATCTCAGTCATTAGGCAGAGTTTCTTTGGCTTATCCTTCTCTTTGCCTGAAGCAGGGAGCTCAAGGTCCCCCAGGAGAGATGACCTTTTCCTCCTAGAGTTTCTGGGCATGGTCAAAGAAAATCAGAGGCGAGATTTAACTTTATAGCGAGCAATAGGGCTCCAGCTTTGGTTCAAGCAGCAACCTGTTAACATTCTGCAAATATTCTCACATTCATTTTCGTCTGAATTATTTCTCAGGTCCGTGAACTTTTCAGTTCTTTCTGCAAAATCATGCAGCTTACTCGGCGGGGATGAAAGGTGCATGCTCCTCTCTTTCAGCTCTCCTCTATCCTGCTAATTAAAGCAGTGGGCTAGAAAGCTAAAGACACAGTTTTGATGCTTGCAGTTGTGGCAGGGCTTGCAAGCAGGTTTACTGTGTTGAGGGCATGTGTTCTGATCACTAAATAATTAGTAAAAACATCAGCGATGGCAGCAGTGGAACCCCAAGAGGTTCCTGTGGTGAAGAGGTTTGTTAAGAGGGAAGCCCATCCAGCCTGTGTGTGCTCGGCTGGTACCTAGGAGCCTCGCTAGTGGTAGTGGGCAGTATTTCCAGTTTTAGGGGATCCTACTTTGTGACCAGAAAGACGCCAAAAGATAGGCTCAGAGTGGCACAACCTGGAATAGCTCTGAAATGAAAACTGCAAGTGATGTGTGGAAATTAAGTGCATATGCATTTTTTTCAGGGGCTGGTAGTCACTGAGGTCACTGGACCAAAAATTAGGACTCAAGAGCCTGCCTTGTATATATGACCTATAGTAGGACCTAAATTCTGTATTCAATCTGTAGGCTGATAACTGTAAGGCTGATAACTATACCATACTTGAAAATCTCTTATTCATATACAGATACTATATTTCATAGGAGTTAACATCTGATCGGCTTTGCCTAAGGATTTTTGCTTAGGTTTTACTTGGATTAATTTGCACAATATATACAATTAATTTGCAAGATAAGACCTTAGTTGACCATAATGAGCACTGAAGTCTTGCATTCCTTGCCTCTAAATATATCCTTTAGATGCAAAATAGTCTGAAATAATTTTCACCTGACTTGTGTTTGCTGTTGTAATCAAGTTTACACAAAACTACACTTGTGGATAGTATACTAGTATTAGTTTTGAGGACTGGTATTGAAAGTTGCTACTTTTGAATGCAGCTTTATAAAGCTTCAAATTTACTATTTGTCTTTTTCAAAAATTTGCATGTAAAAATTAACCCTTAGTCTATTGTTCAATAGTTTACACTTCTTTTTCTCAATTTATAGATTTTATTTGATATGTTCTTAGAATGTTTTTAATATAATAAAGCTTCTATTATACTTCAATGGATGAAAGACATAGTTATCTCTTATGTGAGGTTGTCCCTTATGCACTCTTCATGATTGCTAAACACTTAATGAGCAGTTCCTAGGCAGAACTGTGCAGTCAGGGATTATTTTATTCTTTATGCCTACTTTGCTCATTACTGACACACTGTGTAACTTGACTACTTTTTATTTTCTTCTTTTTTTTTCTTTTTTAGCTCAATTAACTTTAAGATTTCTGATAAATTAAATAAGCGCAAGTCTATACACTTTAGTTCAAAATAAGCTACCAAAATATTTGGTATTCCCTACTGCCTGGGAAAAAGACTCATGGATTATACCGGGAGATTATTTTCTGGGGAATTCTTATAAATAATAGTGACTGCTAATTCCAGTAGATTAATTTTCCAGTTGCTTTCCCAAAGCAATTCTTCTGGGAACCCCTTAATTAATACTATTTTCAAACACTTGGTGCTTTTTACCAGCTGTCAACTCTATTAACGTTTTTTACTAGCTTTTACATTATTTTTTTTCATGTTCAGTTCTTTATAGACATCACTTTCGTGTCCGCAACATAGTTAATTATGTGGACACATGAAAAGAAAGGAACCTCCTCACCTGATTCTGGCCAATAAATATGCAGTCGTGCAAAAAGCTGAAGACAAGTTCCTGACTTCTCAAGTGACCTGAGAAAGATGAGGGAAGCCTTGAAATTTTCACATCCTCAAACACCCTCCAGAAATTCTCCAAGTAGGCTTCTGCCTTCCAGACAGGAACATCCCAAGCATCCTGCCTCCATCCATAAGAATTCTTTTGAGATATTTCAGCTCCAATCTCTTAGGTCACATTAAATTTCTTTTGTTTGAAACCTGAAAAAAAAAAAAAAAAGTGAGAGTATATCCAATCCTTTTTGTTTCCACAGTAGCTGTGTGAGAAGAAATTAAAATGATCAGCTTGTACCATCTTCAGGTGAGTGAACACGCTCACACTGTTAAATGTGAATGAATTAATCAATCCAAAAATTACTTCATCTCCAGAAAAAAAGACTGCCCACAAGCACCTGCTAATCTTGAGATTTATAAAAAAATAGAAAATTAGATTAAAAAATATTCTGTAAATAAATGGAATAACAAATGAGAGTCTGTTAATAATTGGTTCTAGTTCTCCATTTTCTATTTAGAAAGTGGTAGAGAAGAGGACTCATTTCCATATTCTAAGAAGTCATTTGTAGATCACCATTAGTGATCTTATGGATAAAAGAATACTTTTCATTAGACTGCAATATTTACTTAAGTATCAAAGTAGCTCCGTTTTTTTATTGTAACCAATGATGTTGCCTAATAAATATAAAATATGACTCTGTGAATAAAGCATCATGCCAGCCAAATTAATCAAAGACAAATTAATCCAAATCCTGAGTGAAAAACCCTGGAACAAACTGAGGAAATTCTGAGGGCAGGATGAGGAAGGTCACAATTTCTCAGGAGGAGCTCATTCACCCACCTCTCTGTTATTTCCACATGCTATTCCCATGTGGGTAGATGTTTTGCTGTACAGTTCAGCCAGATGGGAAAAAGTCATCAATCTCTACATTAGTTCAAAAAAAAAAAAATGCCTTTTCTAAAGCCTGGATTAAAAGTAATAGAATTTCTGTCAAAACCACTCCCCTTTTTCTAAATATCAGAAGCACAAGAAGTATTGTGCAAAGTATTTTTCCTTATAAGTATAGTGAAAATGTTTTTCATCAGGAAAGGTGAAAAGGTATCTCCAGCTAGGTAGGAATTTTGGGGAATGACCCACTCACTTTTTCTTTTATTCATAAACGGTTCCTTTTGGAGTTTCACTGTGTAGCCCTTATTCACACTGCTGGATAATAGTTAATGTGTGCAGACTTGCTGAATCCAGTGAGATTAGTCACCAGACTAAACGGCAGAACAAGTCAGTACCAATTCTATAATTCTGTTTTGTTCCAATGTAAATGTATCCAACTCTTGCAACCCCCCCAAAGTAATTTAAAAGACTGTTTTGTCAAAGACTACATTGCCTTCTGCAGTTTCAAGATCTCTGTTAACTGTGATAACCTGAAACAGACAACTTTGTTTTAAAAACACTGATCTTTTGGAACCAAATGACTGGAAAATATCAACACCAATTTGAGTAATAAAACCTCACAAAACACTATGAGAACATGAAGGGCTTTTGAAAGTTAAATGAAAAATAAAATAAACAAAAAGCTTAGTTGACATTCAAGGTAGAATGTAATTCATGTTTATTTTCACTGTGTACAGAAGGTGGAGCCAAATCATAAGTATATGTGAACTCATACTTCATTCCTGGTTTGAATGGTTTTCTACTGTCCTAAGCATACATTGCAGTTTTATAAAAGGGACAGCTGTCCCTGAGGAGATACTGATACAAAGTTGGAATAAATCATTTAAAAACCTAAGAACAGAAAGCAAACAATTACCCCCAACTCTAAACACTCTGTATTTTTGATCTCTGTGATTCCCATAAATTTTAAAAGGAAACTTCTACTTAGCTGTTTTCACTGTCAACTGATATTTGAAAAAGAAACCAGAGGACAGGGCAGAATAATGTTGTGCTTAAAGGATAGGGTGAGGAGTTGAAAAATTTGAATCCTAATTCTGATTTTGCCATTAGATGTCTGAGACTCAGTCGAGTTCCTGACATTTTCCATGACAAGCTTCCTCTATCTGTAAAAGAGGTTAATATAACCTCAGTTTGTTTTAATATTTATGCAGCATTTCTGAAGCTTGGGTTTCTAGACAGATGACTGTGCAATAGTGCAAAATATTATGAGAGAATAGTGAGTATTTGCTAGGCTTAGTGCTATACACTGGACTCTGATCTGATGGTGTTTCTCACTAAGAACTCCAAACTTTCATCTGAGGTGATTCAGCCTTGATGTGTTTCCAGAAGGGTCTCTTTTAAAGCAGCATTTATTTATTTTGTGGGTAGATCAGTAAAAGAAGAATTTGCCTTGTGCTGAGCAAGCATCCTTTTCCCCTGGTGAACATGTTTTTTCAATACACAATGAATAGGAGAGACCAGTTTTGACAAGGAACAGCAAGTGTGCTCACTAAGAGAGAATCTTTTGATTATCCTACTTATTATTATTATTACTATTGCTCTTATTACTTTCTATTTTTATGACTATTATTACTATTACTAGTACTGCTATTACTGCTGTTATTATTGCTATTATCTGGCAATATTCTACGCTATGTGCCGCATAGCTCAAGTGGAGGCAGCTACTGCCTCAAGGGAAGACATTTAACTTTGCTTTCAACAAACTATGGGCCTTTGAAACCCCAGGAGGGAGCTCTGTTCTGCAGAATGGACACAAGGCAGCTGTGTGGGGCCACCAGAGCTTTTAGTGACCCCCAGCCCCATAGCTTCAGCTCGCGGAACCTGTGGGTGCTGTGGACAACAGATTCTAGATTTTATGTTTTATGATATAAATTTCTTAAACAAGCAAAAAAATACAGGCTACTCAAAAAAATAATAATTAGTCTTCACATTTATGTGCTTAAGTAATCAAGAAATGCCACATTATTGTTCCTTGGGCATTCTGAGAAGCTTTACCTCAGTAAGACATGAAGCCGGGCCACGCATTAGTCACAAGTCCAGCATTAAAGGCAAATGTGTGAGGAAGGATATCAGTGAAAACGTGTCAAAACTTACGTGCCAACCAGGGATGTGGGTGACTGCACGGCTGCCTTGAAATGCACCCAAGAAAATCTGTGTTGCATGAGTAAATTTGTCTTGGTTTAATTTACGTTTCACAGAATCCTTTCCCAGATTGCACAGGCCAAGGATAGTGCTGTGCATGGGAGTACTGGGAAGTGAATTTTGCAAACAAATTTCAAACAAGTGAAGACCTGCTCTGTGTCTTAAGAGCTCCATAAATCACAAACATCTTTAACTGGGAGCAGCCCATGAAGAGCATAACCTCACTGGTATGAATGATAATTTTTAAGGGTCATAGGACTAAAGAGTATATCAAATAAAACTCAGTTCTTAGGGCTTTCCTGGTGAATCAGCTTGCTAGCATATTTCATCTCTGAGAAAAATATTTCTCTATAGATTTCTATATTTATGTTTGGGTAGCAAATAGAAAACAATGGACTGATTCTGTATAACAGTGTATCTATGTGAAAGGCTGTAAATTTTAAATAATCCACTGGAATTTAGAGCTGTTATTGGTGAGTCCATGTAAAAAAGCAGCGATACCCTGAACTTTCATTGATTCAACTGAAGATTGATGAGAAAATGGAAAGAAATCTTGTGGAAGTCACCTCCAAGGCTCAGCCCGGTGATGGATGTCAGACACTGCGTCGCTGAACAGTTGCTTCACAAGACAAAATGTCAGTGATGGCAATATTAGTGCCAAATTGCTCAGGGCCCCAAAATCTTCAGTTCTGATGTGTAAAAAGGGTCTGTGTCCCATGCAGGGTGGAGGCTTCACATCTAAGCGTGATCTTTTCACCCATCTCTTAGTCCTTAATTAAGAACAGACTTCCAAATATCTGAAGGCTGACACCTTCATGCTTTCCCATTGAACCCAGCTTCTGCTGTGAGGACATGTGTGTGTATGAAGGCATTTGTTCAAACTGAAAAGGTTATTTACATTTGAGATGCAAATGAGTGTGAAACTTTTGGTCACCTTGTGAAATGGGGGATCGTGGCAATATCTGAAGCTGAATGTTCTGGTAAGAGGCTGTGGGAGGTGATCATAGAGATATAAATTTCTGAACTCTAAAAGAGTTTTAGCGGTGCAATTCATCCTAATTCTACACTGTGTCACTGTAGGCACAGTAGCATGATGAAAGCTTGAAATAGTGTGCATGTGTGCGTGTGTGTATTTTTTTTCTTTGATGTGGATGATGCCATATCAGAACCAACCATTACACGTCTTATTACTGCAAGATTATTCTTCTCTTGTTATTAACATACATTTTTTTTTTACTTTTGCAAAGTGGATTTTATGAGTTTTGGGCTTTCATGAATATTGTTTTTTATTTAAGTGGAGAAATCCTTCTCAGTCTTTCTTCTGAAAATGCTTGAAAGACTGCAAAGCCTATAAGGAAAGATGCAATTGCAACATCTGTCAAGATGGACTGTGCGACTTTCCTCATTTTGACAGGATGTGATACCATGCTTTCTTAGCACTTTTAGCTGTTCTCAGAAGGGGTAGCTTTTTAACACCAGTGCGTATGATCTTCCAAATCTCATCATCATCTCAGCACTGGTGCCCAAGGAGCCACCTGATCATCTAGTACTTTGCACTAGAATAACTGGTGCTTTATGAGGCAGTAGCAGGATTATTATGTGCACTCCACTCACAACCTGTACCACAGATGTGAGGCAGTGAAGCAGTATGGCTTGTATGTTATATTTTTTTAAACTCTCAGCAGGGGCCCAGAGACTGTTAGACACAAAGTTCCATTTCTTCCCTGCTGCTTTTCTTTTCCTCAAGCTGTAAAGAGAAAGCAAGTTACAAACAACACTCAGAAAACAAAGAGAAGGTTTTCTTTTTGCTAGCCACATGGCTTGAACAACTGTAAAACAAACAAACAAAAAAGCTGTCAAAATTCACAGCCAGTATCAGTGGAAAGGAGAAAAATGAGATAAACTAGCCAGAAGAGCCAGAGGAATAAGCCAGAGGAATAAGACTGGAAGGTTAGTACAGATCTACTGTACTAACTCCTTTTCTCAAATAGGAGGCAGTGTGGTCTGCTGCAAAGAACTTCAAAGGCAGAATCAGGATCCTTGGTTTCTTCCACAGCTGCAAAGCTCACCGCTGAGTACCTTTCTACAAAGGTCTTAGTTTTCTTACCTAGAGAAAAAAAAGACTATGAAAAATAAAATGAAGAGTAATAAGCATGTGTTGTTGAAAAGAATGTTTCAAGAATAAATTATATAAAGAAGCTTTATTTGGGAACCTCTGAACTATCTGACTTCCTTCTTTTATACCATTTCAAGAGAAAAAAAAGCTGCTGAGCATGAGTGAGTTTAGAAATAGCCCATAAGAATAATGAGAACTGAAATCCAAATAAGCCTGTTAGAACCAAAAAATGTGAAATTGCTTTGAGGACTATCTAACCACTGAACACCTCTAAAACAGCAGTATAGCTCCCCTCTAGGGAGCTAACGCCTATGACATTAGCAGATGAAGACCAATTCCTAATGTCATTTTTACTCCACGTCTAAGGAACTTAATGTTGAGATAGAAATAAATCCTAGTCTGTTTAACAGAGGAGGCAATTTTCATGGGGCTATTTGATTAGGAATTGGTCTGAAGAAGTTTTGTTCTAATTAAATAGATCAACTTTAGAGCTTGCCTTTATCCAGCAAAATGAACTGAAAAAAAAATTAGAAGTATTTCTACTCACTATTTAGGATGAAACCTCTATAGCCTGCTTTATTTCCTAAAGTTTCCTGGAAAGAGTTTCCTGGAATGTGAGATCATTTCTTTATTTCTCCCATAGGATGTGCATACACACACACATACATACAGACACACACACATAGATACACACACACATTCACACAAATAATAATAATAAAAAGTGTGATGAGTATCTCCTGAAGTAACAAACACTCTGCTACTTCCCTGTGCTTTCATGTGTGCACGTAAAGGAAAAGGACCCAAGTAAACAAAGCTAGATTAGCAACAAAAAGTTGAGAGGACTTGAGACAACTTCCTCCCTTGTGCAGTGGCAAGGAGATGAGTGGAGACAGCAGCACTGGAGCCCAGTTCTTATTCTCAGCACCCAGGAGCTTCACTCCGGCTACCAGTTAATGCCTTTCGTGTCTTGTTCTCTTGGTTTACATTGAAGCTCCAAATGCACGGCAGCACGCTGAGCTGTTTTGGCTGTCCCAGGCAAGCCCAGCTCTGGCCAAAGTGCTACTCAGGTGCCCTTGGCATCTGTGGTAGGTGTCTACCAAGCGCCCTGTCATTCGCGGGATGACATCAGCCACACTGGACCTTGATGCACGCACTCTCCCGCTTTCCCGGACACTTTTTTTTTGCTGCGCCTTCAGTTCTTTCCCTCCTCCCCCACCTTCCTCCTCTCCATTTGCAGAGTTCAGAGCCCTCCTCCTGGGCTGCCACCCCTCCTTTTCCCCTCCTCTCTCACAGTCAGAGGCTTGAAAACTTGTTAAAAGCTCTCCCAGTGTTCCAAGTTAGAAAAAACTTTTTACGAGGTATCAGCACTTTTCTTTCATTAGTGGGGAAGGAAGGATGAAAAATACAAAGCAGCAGTAGACTTTTAAAGTTTAAATAGACAGGTCTGAGTGCCTGAACGGGCTCTTCCATTTTACTTTAACCCTCCAAAGAAGTTTTCTTATCCTGTTTCACTGCTGATCAGCAAGGGTAAGTGGCGAGTTTTCCTTTTTCATTATTTCTTTTTCTTCTTTTCGCATATACCTTTTTTTTTTTTTTCCTAAAAGCACTTCTTTCCCATCAATAATTTCATATTGTTTTGCTCAAGGTTGAATATATATGAAATTCAGCTTTAAACAATATAAATAATTAAATAGAAAGGATATAATTCCTCCTAAACTTGTTAACTTCAAGCTCCTAGGTATTATTTTTTCTTTTCTTTTGCAATATGTTTACACCTTTCTTTGAATTTACAGTTTTTCAACTTCTAACCTTGTTCCATTAAGAAAGTAACTGGTGAAATTCTGACTGCAGAGCGGGGTTGCAGACTTGTTGCTAGTGTGCTGGCAAAGTCGCTGCTATCTATACTTACCACTTACCTAGCACTAAATGAACCACTTTAAAGAAAAAAATCTCCATGCGCTCCAGTCTCTTCTGCTGGTAACAACCTGAAGTTTGTAACAGTAAGATCTTCTTCTGAGAATGTCCCGTTTCTGACCCACACATTTTGCTTTCCCATAGAAATCCAGAGTGATGCAGAATAGTTTGTACAGATCAAGGGTCTTAATTAGGTGCTTTGTTAAGTGCTGTAGCTACCGAAGTTGTGACTTTCACGTGGTCTTCCTGATCGTTTTTCCCTCTTCTTTTAAAATAGATGTGATGAAATCCAGACATAGGCTAAGGACTTTTAACCTAGTTTGTATATAGTTACTCTGTTTTAGCAACCTCAGTAAAGGATTTTAGCAAAGGAATGTGAGATATCATGATATGCCGTACCACGTTGGCAGTGTCTGTGAAAGTCTTGGGTGGATATAAACGAAAGTTTTCTGGGAAGAACTTAGCAAGAATAGTCTTAAATGTGTCATACTTCCAATATGACACATTCCCTTTGTATTACCTTGAAGGCTCTAATACCAAGATGTGGATGAAAGGAATGCTTGAGCAATGCTTCTCTTTTGGAGAACTAAAAAGCTTTTTAAATTGTAGTACTTGATATGGTTCCTTATTGCTATTTTTGCTGCTGCTTGCCAGTAGTTAAAGAACAACTTGAGGAAGCAGGAAAAAGAACCTTCAGCAGAAATAAGAAGCTCAGGATCTATCTTATCAAGTAGCACATTCTCAAATTAAACAAGAATATTATGTGCTTATGTGTGTCCTCACATTTTGCTGTTAAGATAACCAGCGAGCCTTGTGAAATGGTATAACTCTCATGAAGGATTCACTTAGATTTTGGTGCATGAGATTCATGGAAGTCCGTGGTAATGGTAACAAAAAATAACTAAGGAACACCTTCTGTCTGACTTCTGTTTGTGTGCATGTGCGCAAAGAAAGTCGGAGGACTTGTGTGAAGTTTTCATCCTGCCATTTTTAACATCTGGACAGCACACTACAGTGTAGAATTCAAGCCTTTAGTCTAGGGAGATGTTTACTGAAGTGTTTCCTTCAAAAACTTCAAAGCCAAACACTGGCACTGAACCACAATACCTAACAAGTATACAAATAGGAGGGTTAGCAGCTACTGAGTTCAAAAGGAAGAGAGGGACACAAGGGACTTCATTTGTGACATAACTCTCAATTATTATACGCACAGAGGCAGAAACAGATTAAACATTGTAAAGTTTTTGCAGCTCTCGTGTAATTCAAGCCTGAAAAATTAATAGTATTTTTCTCTGAAACGAACATCAGTTTAGGTGAAGGAGTTCCTGTGGGCATGAGGACAATTAGATGACATTGAGCAATATATCCATTTCACCACTGCCATCCTTCTCCTCTTCTCTGGTATCCTACCCAGCGCTACCCACCAATGCAGCTCGGGTGGAGGCACCTGCCCTACGGTTTATACCGCACTCACTTTTCAGAATTCCAGATTTAAAAGCAAGCATTAACTGCAGAAGGCCTGAGTCCCCCTCAAGTAATTCAGTTTGTTATCTTAGTTTCAAAGAAGTGAGTTGCATTGTGTTAGGAGAAGGATGAATTTGGACAATAACATAAATGATGAATCTGGCCATGTACAATGACAGAATGTCTAAGGAAGTGCTTATGGTTGCTTATGAACCTTTTGTAACTATGATTTGAAGTTAAGGTAGAGTGAATTTGGCGTGTGGGAATTTAGGTAGAGGGAATGCAGCGTGTGATAGGCAAAGGCTATGGGGAAGATCCGCTAGTGAGGAGTCAGTGACTACCAGCAGATAGCCCAAAAGACAAACTGTTGTGACATTTTAAATTCCAGTTACTGCAACCATTTAGCGTGTAATCTTTGTCCTGTGGATGAAATGAACCCAAGTTCATTCGCAGACCTACAGATGAGTTAAGTTTTTCCGAGAGAATATCTGAAAAACATTCTCTTATTGTTAATAGGATTTCATAAAATAGCTTTCCCTTTTCTATTCCACTTAAACAGTATCAGTTGCACATCTTACCTGCTTTCTCTGTAATCTGGCTGAAGTTGACTGTTGTCCAGAATCTTCTATTTCTTATTTTTATGGGTATTTCAAGCACAAGCTTTTGTAGGAAAACCAAGGGTTTGGCTAATTTCCCAACTGCTTCAGCTGCACAACCCCATTTTAGATCACACGCTGACCCTTATTGCTCTTCCATTCACCAGCATGTGACCTTCTGACACAGTAGTCAGACCTGAGCACATTACCACAGCACTGAGTTTGCAATATTCTCCCTGGAAAATATGAACCAGATGACATGATGAATGCCGTCCATAAAAAATAAGTCTAGAATTTCTTAATTGTGGCTTACAAATCAAATTTCTTATATATGTGGTCATCTAGAAATGATGTAGATAAATGCTATCATATCTTCTGCTGTTCTATGACTTTTTTCCTGTCTTTACACACACACACAGTAGAACTTGGAACAAATCCGTCTTTTAAAGAGTTGCTAGGCCTGTATTAGTCCATCTCGGAAAGGATGTAGTACTATAGAGTAATAATCAGTATAAACTTGCAAAACTCATATACTCATAATCAGGCATATCTCTGACTTCCTGAAGTACTGAAATGGTATTAATCTATCAGATCAATTTGTGTTTTTCGGTGGACTCATTTAAGAAATTTGGAAATGCTAAGAGAAGTTAACATGGAAAATGCTGAAGAAAAATTTCTAGATGTAATAGTCCATCCATTTAAAACTATTTATAACTCTGGAATACTTTAATAGTTGCTTAATACAAAAAAACTGTTTATAGGCAGTAAATAAATACTGCAATCAATTAATAAAATACTCTTTCGGTGTCCTGAAGTCAGATCTGATGAATGAATTTTCTCTACAACAAGAAAAGTACTGTGTTTCACAAAACAATAGAATTCGCTTAAGCAAAGGAATAATATACTTGTGCCACCACAAGGTTATCTGATTAGCAGTACAATGTTATGAATTGATGTGGGTTTTTTATCACGGGCAAATGCTAGTGTGTAACTGATCTCTTTAAAAAAAAAGTTGCTTTTCAAAACTATGTATGAGTAATTCAAGCATGGAATGTTTCCTCCTGGAGTTTATATTGCCAGAGGATATAAATGAAATTTAGCAATTTCACATGCTGAAGCAGATTAAAAAAGAAGTTCTAAATTCTTCAAACATTACAGGTGTGGGGTTAAGTCAGTCAAAACTGAAGTAAATCATTTTACATTATTGGACCAGAGTGGAGGGTAATTAAAAAACAAACCACGTATAACCACCTAGAAATAATACATCCTCTGTTTTCTTAATCAAACCACCAATCTGAAATAACATTTAGACAGTAAAAAAATACATTGAATGTGAGGAAAGTCTGTTAATTCAGTAGTTTAAAGTCATCAGAAAGCTGTCTAATTAAATCAAGAAGTTATTTCTTGAAAAAGGCTTCTTCTGTCCACTTCCACTTTTAGGACATGGAGAAAATAGCTTGCCTTTAGAACAAACTTCACATATTGTATAGTTACAGACTGTTCTCTGTGTTAACAATCTCAGCTGGAGAGGGAACGCCGCCGTAACATTGCATTCCAGCCTTTTCAGAGACCTCCAAGCTCTTGTGCCTGCCTCTTTTCTATCAACCTGAACCAATAAAGACAAACAAATCTTTCCCTCCTGGGATGACTAAAACTCCGAGTGACTAAAAAGATATGTCAGACATAAACACACCATATATCCCTCCCAGCTGAAGCGTCCAGATTTTAAAGTCTAAAGTCGGGCTGAGCCTTTGATGGGACAACATTCATGTGAAGAACTAATTATGTGAGGAAGGGTCTGAAGGCAACAATAGGTAAACTTCCTCCACATATGAGAGCAAGCCCAACCAAGTAGGCTGAGGAAATGGCCCTGAGATATTTTTCGGGGCCTCAAAGATAATTGACATCTCAGAGCTCTCAGAACAAACACTTTAAACACTTGCCTTCCATTATATTCGCAGACTTTTTCCTTTGGGAAAACAAGAAAGGATGGTAGTTTTTTGTTTGTCATCTATTTTTCCAGTGACTCATTACTTCTTGAAAGAAAATATCTTTGGTATTAAAATTTCCTATTTTATGAATTACAAGCATTTATTTTTATTTTTAAATAAATGACCTTCACTAAGGAATATATCCATGATGCAATGGGAAGGAAATCATTTGAACATTATCAAAACTAAATACTGGGAAGAGATTACTCAGCATGCGCAGGATAAATCACTTTACCCAGCAATACCTACTTTAAAGGGAAGCTTTGTGCTTATTGTTTCTCTCAGGTACCTGATTTCATATGCTTGATCGTACTGGACATTAGAATGTAAATTCCCATGCAGATAAGATTACCATATTCCAATTGAAAAAAAAAAAATAGCGATCCTTGTTTTTCCTAGGAATCAAGAAAATTAAGCAAAATATTTCATCTCACCTGAGAGGATTTAAACATGAGTGGTATATTTGTTGAAGGCAGCCAGGAATTACTTTTGAAACATTTCTCTTTGTTCCTTGCTAAATCTTTTTTTCCCTTTCCTAACAAAACAAAGAAATTTAAATGTAAAAAGACACAATTACAAAGCTGAAACTACAAAAACTTAAGGAAGCCGCAGATAACCAGCAGTTCCTCTAATAGGGTAACATGAGCTTAGCCATTTCATGTATTTAGCAAATACTATACCTTTTTAAAAGGATAGATAAAGAATACTAACATAACATTGTTCTTTGTGCTGCATATATTAATGCATAAACTTCATTTAGACATCAAATTTTCTCTGAAGTTGAACATGCTATAAACTTTGTAATACTAAGAATTATATTCTTAAATGTATTATACATCTTGTACTTATATACAAGAGCTCAGTTTAATACTGCCATAGGAAATTTAGCATATGTTTTGTGATGATGCAATTTTAGGTATGCAACCCTAACATTAAGTTAATATAACTTTTTACTTTGAGATTATGCAATGTTTTGTTCTCCTTTTCTCTTAAGGAGTGACTATGAAATTTATCATAAGTGATGCACATTCAAAAAAGAGAAAACTTTCATTTATTCCTAGCATATACAGGCAGTGCCAATCCAAATTCCACACACTGATCAGCACTGAGTTATGGCTGTTTTACACATCAGCCAGATGTTATTGATCATTAAAATGAGATTGCCACCAAGGAATCTGGTTTGAGCAAACAGCAACCAAAGGTCCTCATGGACTTCTTGATAATGGAAGTAAAATTAGAATACTCTGTTTTTTTTTTTGCTCTGAGAGATGATATGACATTTCTCTGTTCAGCTTCCTTAACTTCCCTCTCCCCTGGCAAGCCAGTGCACACAAATTAAAACAAACCTGGTGCCACTGTACTCTTAGCATTGATTTGTGATTCAGTACTACAAAAAAATATTAAAGATCTGTCCTAATCATCACTATTTGTTTCTCTTTGTGTCCTTCTTTAGCCAGCATCCTGTGAAGATGGGTGACTGGAGTGCCTTGGGAAAACTTCTTGACAAAGTTCAAGCTTATTCTACTGCAGGAGGGAAAGTGTGGCTGTCTGTCCTCTTTATTTTCCGAATCTTGCTATTGGGGACAGCCGTTGAATCTGCTTGGGGAGATGAACAGTCTGCTTTTCGGTGCAACACTCAACAGCCTGGTTGTGAGAACGTCTGCTATGACAAGTCCTTTCCCATTTCCCATGTGCGCTTTTGGGTTCTGCAAATCATATTTGTGTCTGTACCTACCCTCTTATACCTGGCACATGTGTTCTATGTGATGAGGAAAGAAGAGAAGCTGAACAAAAGAGAGGAAGAGCTCAAGGTGGTCCAGAATGATGGTGTGAATGTGGATATGCACCTCAAACAAATAGAAATTAAGAAATTCAAATATGGTATCGAAGAACATGGCAAAGTGAAAATGCGTGGGGGACTGCTCCGTACTTACATCATCAGCATCCTCTTCAAATCTGTCTTCGAGGTGGCTTTCTTGCTGATACAGTGGTACATTTATGGGTTCAGCCTGAATGCCATTTACACCTGTGAGCGAGACCCATGCCCACACAGAGTGGACTGTTTCCTCTCCCGTCCAACTGAGAAAACCATCTTCATTCTCTTCATGCTGGTGGTATCTTTGGTGTCTCTGGCCTTGAACATCATCGAGCTTTTCTACGTGTTCTTCAAGGGTGTCAAGGATCGCGTGAAAGGGAAAACCGACCCTTACTCTCACAGTGGTACCATGAGCCCTTCCAAGGACTGTGGTTCCCCGAAATATGCTTATTACAATGGCTGCTCCTCACCCACCGCCCCCTTGTCTCCCATGTCTCCCCCGGGGTACAAGCTTGTTACCGGAGACAGGAACAATTCCTCCTGTCGTAACTACAATAAGCAAGCCAGCGAGCAAAACTGGGCCAATTACAGTGCGGAGCAGAACAGGATGGGGCAGGCGGGCAGCACCATCTCCAACTCACACGCCCAGCCCTTCGACTTCCCTGATGAGCACCAGAACACTAAAAAACTGGCGTCAGGACACGAGCTGCAACCCCTCACCATTGTGGACCAAAGGCCTCCCAGCAGAGCCAGCAGCCGAGCCAGCAGCAGGCCTCGACCTGATGACCTGGAGATCTAAGCTTCTCGCTGCGATACTTGCTCAACTATGAAACGACGTGCATTGGAAGATGCCGTCAGTGCTGATCTCGTTCCAGTGGAGGTGGTACTTAACAGTCTCAAGCAGGAAATTTTAAAAATCATAAAAAACAAACAAACAAGCAAACAAACTTTTAAAAATACTTGCTGTTTGGGGGGAATGTGGGATTGGTGTGGGGTGGTACAATACACTTTGGTATTTAATGTAGCTGGTTTAAAGAAGAAATACTAAAAAAAAAGAAAAAAGGAAAAAGATAAGTAGTCATTACTAAGGTAGGGGGTTGGGGTTTTTTTTCTAGAAAGGCTGTAAATATCTGAGTGTATGTGTATGTGTGTACTATTATGTTTGTTTCTAAAGAATCTTCTATAATACTGAAACCCAATAATAACTGAACTCACATTTGTCAGGGTGAAGTGCACCTGAAGATGAAAACAGTTTTCCTATCCAACAGATAAAATTTCCAGGATTGCCTCTGATCATTTCCCTATCAAGAACATTCCATTCTTAAAAAGTGCACTTTGAAGGTAAACTTTCCTGTATTGTCCTCCAAGTTATTGAAAGGCTTCTATGAGGATAATTTACAGCCTTTGAATCGATAAACTCAAATTTCAGACATGGCCCACCAAAAAAAATTACTTCTTTCGTCACCTGCTTTTCCAACTCTTCATGCAGGTAGACTTTGTTATGTACGTAAGAGGATGGATCCACACTTGTAGAATTAGCATCCACTCATTTTTGCCTACAGCAGTATTCATGTCCTGCTGCTCACGTACTGTCTAATTAGTATCATATAAAAAACAGTTTGCTACCACTTGCAGATTTAAGTATTAACTGAGGCAATCAACTGCCTTTAGTTAATTTTGTCACACCTCTGTGTATGTTAGGAGTGTACATATGTGTGTGAACATGGTTGAGGAGGTAAATGTATACACAAACACACTCAGAAGCATATAGTGAGGAACATACGCACACAGAATATTTGCAGTTGACACTTTGTCATGAGTATTGTGAAGATGTGGGCCACAATGGTGTTTACATTCTCTGTTCCTTCAATGCAAGTGAAACGCGTCATGTTTTTTTAATTCTATATAATATTATCTATATATCCTGAATGGATGCATAAAATAAATAAAAAGGGCCCAATCCTAGATATCTTTCTATGCAAAATCTCCCTTTTAAGACAGTGAGAGTTTTGCCTGAACAAAGTCTACAGGATCAAGCCCAAGATAGAGTGAACTATGTTCCTGCTGGCATGAGTGATTTTTCTTAGATAGAGGTTAGGGTTGGAAAAGACCCATTAGGTCATCTAGCCAATCTCCCTGATAGGTAATAATGATGCTTGAATGATAGAAGTTGTAGTACTGTAAGCAAGCTTTAGTCTTTTATGTGAGAAACTTAGAAGAAATGCTTTGTGCTGGTTTAATAATAAAATGTGCCTACATGACTTTTGCAGTAACTGGTATTTTTCTTGTATTACATATTCACATTTACTGAACTGTAATGCTCAGTCCACATGTGACAGGACTTTCTAGATGGCTCTAGCAACTTTGGTGTTTACACTTAGATTTTGTTTGAAATGCAAGAGAAGTTGAAAGGATTTTTAAAGAGTACAATTCTAGCTAATTTATTTGAAATATATGCTTAAAAGAAATCTACCAGTTTCTTCAAATGCGTTGCCTGTTAGCTCAACACAAATTGACCAAGGAAATACATAGCTTGGTTTCATTTTGCAGCAACACAGATAAATGGTTTCATATAATATGATATATTAATATGTTTGACATTCCATGTTAAACTACTGTTGTGTTCAACTTCATTGCATGTATGCAACCATAGTCCATCAGATCATGTTGTCTGGAGAACATTAGTCAATAAAGTTTTAATTTAGTATAAATATGTTTTCCAATTGTCATTCACTCTTTTATAAGTTCACATATCTTTTGTTTTAGTATTACAATCCAGCCTCCTTCCTTCCCTCTTCATTTTCCCCAGTCACATTGTATTTCTGCAATATTCTTGATTTAATCCATCTGGATTTACTTTGAATTGAAATTTTACAGAACTAGATATAGATACCCTCATACCGCTGGAGAAATAAGAATCATGGTAACAAAAGATCACTCAACACTAGCTACTGAAATACAGATCTTGCCTGAGCCTCAGAATATAAATATATATTTACTGGCAAACTATCACAAGGATGATAATAGTAAGATAATATCACATTAAAGCATTTCTTACATACACCCTAGATCCTACATTATGAAATTGTTCCTTCTAGCTTACGTTTTCCTACAGAATCAGATAGTTTGACTGACAGTTGGCTGCAATTTCTGGAATGAAATCCTGTTTCCTTTAGAGTCAAAGAGAGCATGCTATTGTTTTTGCTAAGGCTAGGATTTCACACACTGCCGATTGCTTCTCCTTATAGGTACAATCCCTACTGAAGAGCTACAATGCCTGACTTTTCAGGATTGGACTATAGAAAATATCAACTTCTTTTTTATTTGAAATATAAAAAAATCAAGCAGTGATCATGCTGCTTTCTACTTTCAAATTTGTTTAGTATTTCAGGTCCAAAGTTCTTTTCCTTCCTACTAGTAAAGAGGGGAAGAATTAAGCAGAACATTGCTAGTGTATTTACTGCTGTTTGAGATACTACACAAGCACCAACACAAGGAATGACACTTTGATGTGTTTCTTCAATAACAATGAGTCATAGTTTTAAGGTTGGCTTGTCCTAGTTTGTCTGCACAAAGGGAAGAACATTCCAAACATTTTGTGGGGATCATCCTTTTGAAAAGGTGGATACAGAAGCACCCACAGAAGACTTCATCCTGCGACAGAACTAGAGATGAGTTCTGTCCCAAGCTAGAGATTCATTTCCGTAGGAGGTCTTGGACAACTGGTGTAAATTACTACTTCAGTTCCAGAGCTCTTCTCTTCTGGAGGTGATGGTATGTCTATGCATGTAGAGGGTAAAGACATGAAACTCACTCCATTATTCAGTAAAGACAACGGGCCATTTTTCTCACTTGGATTTGCGTCTGAGGCATCTTCCACACTTCCAAAATTGCCACAATGATAAAATTGTGTGTGCCATTCATCCTGCTGTTTGATATGCTTTCTCCCAGCATATCAATATGGAAAAAAGGGAATTATTCATGTCTAAACTTCTCTTTCAATTTTCTGTTAATTTAGAAGAAAATATGAAGATATGGTAGTTAATGAATATATTTTTATCATTTCTAGAATGATATAGGAGAGAGAATGTAAAAACACATTTTCTCAAAAATTTTTAAGGGGAAAGAAGAGTCACAAAAGAAGCAGCAACAAAAAGACCCCAAAAAAATCAAAATCTGCTAAGCATTAAAAAAATGGTATTGGTGTTTTGTTTAGAGGTATTTTGAAAAAACAAGCTAGTTCATCCTAAATGACACCTTCGCCCAGCTGTGACTTGAAAAGTCTGTACGGAGTAAAGTTAAAGGAACAAAAGTTAAAAACAACCTAACATCTATTTGCAGATCATGTAATTTCAAGATATTTTAAATACATGAAGCACACACTGAAAGTTCTTTTCCTAATTTAGAAATTATATTTCCATACTTAAAATGAAAATTGCTTAGGAACCACAATAAGCACCTGCTACAGAAGTCACGCCCCGTGAAATCAATAATTTTTAAAACTAAGCAGTCATTTACTCTTTTAGAAGAAAAAAGGCTGTCTGCAATGTTGCTGTATTCCACTGGCTCCCTTGCTCATCACCAAGTTGCTGTTTACCTCATAATTTCTCTGCAACTCAACATTAATTCAAAAAAAAAAATACTAATGTAAGGGTTAGAGTTTCTGAACTAAGATCTGGGAAGAAAACCAAATCTGAAGTTACTTGAAGTGATTAATGTGGAGCAATGGATATGTCATTCAAAAATATTCACCAGTTTTGATGGTGGCTGTTTCTACATCATGGAATCAGGTCCACTTCTTCTAATTCTTTTAATTCCTCAGTAATTCCTACTCCTCCACTTCCCTGAATTAAAAAAAAAATGGAAGAATATGGGATTTACCTGTCTCTGCAGACTTTTTTCCCTCTACTTACTCTAGAATCCTTATGCTTTAGTTATTGCTAAATCAAACCTAGTAGGACTAGGCACGATATTTTTTGAATTTACCATATTATATGAATGTTCAATTTGACAACTTCCTTTTAAGATGTTTAAGATGTTCCCCTCTCCTTTTCATGCTATTTACTCCAGTCATTTGCAGTTTGATCTGCTGGAGGATTCTGACCATGGACCTGGTGCATATGACCCACTGGAATTTCTCCAGCAAAACAAGTAATCTTCTCATGGGCAAAGCTGGCAAAGCAACTCCTGCTTTACCGTCCTTCCTTGTCAGCACAGGAGGTAAGATCAGAACTATAAGCTGTGCATGAGGAACCACTGTCTAGGGGCTTTTGCTGGCACAGTTCTTTGGAAGTACTTGGAGGTCCTCTGTTTTATTCTAATTTCTGATCAAGACTAGTTCTATACAAAATGGCTCCAGAAACACGGGACTAGATCAGCCCTACAAAGAGATGAGTGCCTTTCCCTGGCTTAAACCACGTGTTTCTTTGACTGTGCCTAAGGTCATATTCACACCCAGACTCTGTCAGTCCTGGAAACTGTGTCAGATGAAAATTACATGATGCTAGTGCATCACTACATTAAAACAGGAAGAGACTCTTGCTTCTTGTACTTATTCAAAAGATATTCTGATAGACATGGCCAAAAAAATGCTTTTCTTAAACTTGTCTTTAATGTTTCCTATTAGGCAGTACTACCAGTGAAGACGCTGAGGCAATATGTGACTCTGTGACATTATGCACATTTACCTGCTAAACATTAGGTAGTGGTACTATGCCTGCAGACTGTTTAAACAGTTTCTGAGTAGTTGCTACACCAACCACCTTCAAAATGCCTACCCTCAGTCTTTCCTCATGGTTGCCAAAATCCTGCATTCAGTTTACAGACATGCTCGAATTTGCAAGGCAAAGGCAAACATGTTTCTACAGACATCATTTGGTGTTAACTCCTTTTAAGTGTTTAAGAAGCGTAATGCAAAAGCTAGAGGCCAAGATTCTGGGACAGGCTATACTGGGTAAGTAGGATACAGTAAATGTAGTCATCTGATCAACATTAATGGCTTTCAGGTGCTATGGACTCTCCTGACATTTAGAAAGGCTTAGTCTCTGCTCTTACACTGAGGTGAAGTGAATAACAAAATGACACACACGAGCTTTGACTTGTATGAAAGGAAAAATGTTCAGACATTTAAATTGCTCTTTGAAATAAGCCTAGGCCACAACTGCATACTTCCCATTAGAACTGACAGGACAGTGAAGAAAATATTCGCATGAGTTCCTGGTTTTCTCTAATTTAAATCAATGTAAAATTTCTTGATTTCAGACATAAACAGATTAGATCCAGAAAGAGATAGCATGTCATCTAATTTTCATTAATGAAATTGCAAAGGATAAGCTTATAAGCTATTAAAGTCTTGAATTGTAACCACTTGAGTATATGTAGTCATACTATTTACTCACAACTTTCCCACTGTAATTCAATGTAGAGGCAAGTTTATGAAAATAGTCTAAGGTTTGTTTTGTTACAAACAGATACAAACTCTGTAGATGTAATGAAATGCCTATATCTGATGTTCAAGTCAAATGTACAAAGGACTATGTAAGTGGATGTAGAGTACTATTTAACAGATGTCTTTAACTCTGCTGGGTTGGCCCACTGTGGAACAAAATCTTCTTGTTGCCTCCTTCTGACTTTCCTCATCCTTATCAGAAAGCTCTTCATATTGAAAATACCGGAGCAGTTCTTCCATGCTGCTGAATACAAACTCTGTTGTTCTTACTAGCTCTTCTGTGAGCTGTGTTTGGGTGGGTGACTTTGTATTCCCGTGTTCCTCTTTTCTTTTCCTTTTTTTTTTTTTTCTTTTTCCCAATGTATAAATATAAGATGAGTAAGGGGAAACCATAAACAAGTCCCATATATGCAAGGCTAGGGGAATATAATGACATTGGATAACAAAATAGTGCAAACATGGAATATACAGACTGGAACTCAGTGGGCCTCTCTTGAATGTCTGCAACTTACTGAATAGGAAAACAGCATGGAAAATATCTTAAGGGGATTAGAAAAGCCTTTGGATACTTTAGGATCTTAAAACCACCAGTCCTTGCTGAAACAGGCATTTTCAGTCTCAGCTTCTGCTGAGTCACAGAGTTTACCGCCTTTGAAGACTGAAGTAGCTTGGCTCAAATTTGAAGCTGTTCTGGAAAGGAACAAACCTTCACTAATGATTTGTATGTGCATACTCTTTTTAGAGGCATTTACATACAAGAGTACCTACTCCATAGGTAGACCTCTTCAAAACATAGGCTCTGCTTGTATGTTGAATTTTCCTAGTTTTTGTCCATCCCTCATTGTTTCAAAGTGTTTTGCTTCAAATATTCCAGAAAACTTTCAAGTACCGGCATTTGTATGTCCTATACTTGGAGAGACTCATCATAGTTGTTTGAAATCTGAATATAAAGCCAACTATCATATTGTCACCTAGGTTTTGTGTGTGCAGGGAAAAAAAACATATTACAAAAGTTATTACTTATGAAGAATCTTAACCGCTTAAGGTCTAAGGTCTTAACTGGTCTAAGACTAAATCTAAACAGGACATGGCTTAATTCTGTCAAAGCCAAAGCACTTTTGTTGAGTGATGTGAAGTGAAAACCTTGCTCCAAGCTTTATTTACTAAAATTAGGATTATGAAAGGAGTGGATATTTATAAAGTCAGACTCCCAATCATATTTCCCTTTTCTATTGCCTTACTTTCCTCTTCTCTTCAACTCTTTGCAGTTCTAATGCAGGAGCACATTCAGGCTACAGACGTGAACCTTGTGTAACCTGCTGAGGTCTAGGACAATCCCTGAGAGCTTATTTGCTTCCGCTGTTTTTGCTGGTTCCCTGGCTCTGTGTCTTGCAGTAGCTGTGGACCTCAAACGCTCAGCGGTAGGGTGGGTGTTCAGCTAATGCTGTCAAGGGGTGTGTGCGCCGAGGAAATGAGTCTGGATTATTTCCTGTAGGATTTTAAAGAAACATGAAACAAAAGAGTCACCAGCTGTTCCTTGGTCTGAAAAGTCCAGCTGTGACAGTCACCTTCTCCGGCCACCCACTTCTTGTCTGCAGCCGTTTTACTTATGTTACGGGTGTTTAATGTTTTGCACTGAAAATGTTTTCTGCAGTGATCTTTTTTTGACACCATGTGATAAGGAGAATTCCATTATCTTAGAGCATCACATTCTATTAAATATCTATTAATTATCAAGCTGATACTTCTCATATTTTGCAGCATTTTGTTTGGAATGAATTTCACAGATCTTAGTGATCATAATTAACATTTGAATGAACAGTTTAGAAAAACCTTTGTATTTCTCCTTACAGTAGTTTGCACTGTTTCAAGCTCTTTCTTTTGATAGTAGTTCACAATCAAGGAAGACAGTAGAGGAACGCAGGGTGCTAGGAATCTACCTTGGCATGCTAAACAGATGCAGTGAAAGTGCGAGGACATGGAATTTGTCCAAACCTTCCTCCCACCTTAGTCCCAAAGCGACCTAAAGGTAGGCTTCTACTAATGATGATGTGTGCCATATAAATAATAATAATACCTAGAGTTGCACTGATAGAGTACTTTTCATCTTCAAAGCACTTTGAAAACACCATGTAATTAGTGTGCAATGGAGTCATCTCTTACATTGCTCCATGAACATCAGTGGTAACCATTGTGTGCACCAACGAGGGAATCTGAACAGCCACAGAGATTATATATAACCACCATTATAACAAGATTAAATAGAAAATGCTGAACAAGGGTGTTTTAGTATTTCATGCAAGAGGAGGATCCACAAGTAGCAGGAAGCCAGTCTCCCTAAGATAAGGAAACAGGAAAGTTTTCTTTGCTAGTAATCTACTACTTCAGATCTCTAAACACATTTTACCTTGAACTGAGTCTCAGGCAAGCTGGCAGCAGATCACAGGTAAACTATCTCATTACATGTACTCCTCATCCGTATGAGACTTGAACACATTCTTTTTTTTTTCTTGTTAAAAAAGCTTTAATTTGAAGAAACCGAAACAATAGCATAGACATAACAAATATACCATTAAATGTGTTTCTCCTGACTTTTGCAAGACTTCCAAGAGAGTAGTTTACTCTGAGTGCGCTATGAGAGACTGGCAATGCAACTGAGCACAGCTTAAAGGTTATAATGTTTTCCAAGTGTTTCCAGCATGTATGCAACAATTCCTTTTGTACAGCCAGGAGTTTGCTCTTTAAACAGCTGAGCATTTGCTGGAGATTAGCATCCCAGCATAAGTATGCAAACAGTCTTTTCCAAAATACTGTCATTAACGTAAGAGAAGAAAAAAGAGCAGTAGCAACCCATTCAATCTGGGGAATATTATAGTGCAGCAGAACAGAACATTTTGGATAAAGGAAACTTGGAGTAATGCTGAACTTTCATCATTCCTATCTTCCACAGACTCTAATGCTGAAATTTCATAATTCTTGCCTTCCCCAGACTCTTACGCTAGATAGCATATGTTTTCTCAGCATAAAAAACTTATGTGCTTTATTTGCTTTTTCCAAATAAACTTTTCTTACACAGATTTAACAAGGCAGCCGTGTGCCTTTTTAAACCATAGTGTATGTTAACAGTCATTTGAAGAGTAATTTTAAGTCTAGATTTCAAAAGATGTGATCATGCAGAAGCAACAGTACTTCCCAGGCAGTTAATGAACACATACATCCACATGCTTTGATTCTTTCTCCATTTTAAGACCAGTATTTTTTTCAAATGGTGTTCTTCCTCGTTATATTTAAATATTACACAAAACCATAAACATAACCATATGTCAGAATGAGGTTTTTGGTGATGAGTGATGGTTTGGACCTAGCCTCTCTGCTTTTATTTTTACTGTTTTTCCATTCGCTTTAGGTGAAATATATTCTCTCTGTACATTATATTTAGCATATTTTTAGCTGTTGCTAGACAGCTTAAGGAAAACTCAGCAGATGACCTCAAGCATGCCAGAGGTGCATCCAAAAGCTTTCTTTTCTCTTTCCCATGGTGCGCCAGGACAGTTTCATCAGCAAGGCCACAGCAAATATCAGCAAGTAGGAAATGCTGTCTTGGAAAAGCAGCAAGAGCAAGGCTGGGGACAAGCAGCAGGATGAATCACCTGGGCACTCCTATATTTTGAGCAGCCTCAGCTGTCTCAGTTGTCTAGCAAGAGGAGTTTGCATCCAACGCCAGCTGTTTCTACAGTGGCGGAATAGCACAGTGCAGAAGGAAGGAAAGGGAGTGACTAGGTTCTGTGAGAGGTGGTGCAGGAAAAAAAAATGACAAATGAGAAACGGATGTCCAAAAAGAAAGGGCTGCAATATTGAAGGTGTTCTGTGATCTCTGCATGTGCAACCAAAATGGAGTTTTGAATTTGGGATTGCAGTGGTAAAAGTTTTGGAGGTGTGAGACTGAAAGTTTAAGGGTCTCCAGAAACTTAAAGGATTTTGCTGGTTTGACAGTACATTCCTACGAAATACAGTATGAATAAATTATCCAGTGACTCAGCAGAGAAGAGTGGATCACTTCGGAATTCTGCTGAGTAGCACACATATGTGCGTGCAGGGCGCAGTAAAGTCCAAGGGAGTAAGAATGAAATTTTTATATATATATATATACATATTTTCAGATTCAGATTTCTCATTTTCAAAACCGTTCGTAAATCTACATTTTCTCACTGCTACTCTCTCCTAGATACCTGTTTGGGTTTGTTTTATTTGTCATTTATTTGTCAGTGCTTCCATTTTTCCTTCACAGTAGCAACTTAGTAATCAAGTTTCCCTGAAAAGTGTGACCTGAATTATGAGGAAGCCCTGGCACTGGCTGCAGTTAGCTCCATTATGTGCAAATCTGACAGAATGGCACTGTACAGTGCACGGTAGACCTGCCCTCTGCTTTCATCCATGCTGCTGCTTCTCTTAGTTTTACTAATACTCTTGGAATCCATCTGCCCTCTGTGGCATTTCACCTTTAAAAGCCATTAGCTCTTCTTTCTTTTGTTTTCCATTGTTCTTGACCATACTCAGACAAGCCTTTAAAAGTGTGAGCTTTTCAGGCAAGGATTCCATTCTCCAAAAATCCAGATCTAAAGTAAATAATTCACTTGTAACAGTATACAAATAATTGATATGTTAATCATGAGATATATTAGACAAAGCATAAAGCTCCATTTGGTATGTTTTTAGAACTCATTCCTATGACAACTTTATGGAAGTTTTATGTAAGCAGTATTTGTGATGAATACTTTTTACTTCCCAGTCTCATGGATTTTTAACTTTCTTGTTTCAATCCTGAAAACTTCAAAATTATTGTATCTTTTCTAAAGCTGTGTTTAGTGAAGTTACCATTAACATATAGCGTCATATGTGACAAGCGAATAACTAAACTAGGCCTTGTTTAAGCCCAAAGCAATGACTTCCCTTGCATCTCCATGCAGACAGTACATCTCCATTTTGTGATTTAGTGAGTCACAAGTACTCAATTTACTTTCTGAAAAAAAATTTATTGTCCTCCCATCCTTTGTCTGCCTTACATATGGAAATTGTAAACTTTGGGGAAAAGGACATGTTTAACTTATGTAAGGCTAAGCTTAGATAAGAAGCATGGACAGCTCAACTTTGGAGAGCGAATGTGACCTCGACTCTCAACTGTCCCCTTATCACCACTGCAGGAATATGTGGTCCACTTATCAGTCAGCTCCTGGATAAATTTCATTTTCAAATCACTATTCTAAGGCAGGTTCCATGCAGTAATAATTTAAATTGTCTCTCACTGTAACCAGGTGAGTCAGGAGTAGATTCTGTTCTCTGTACAGTGTTAGTCAAGTAGACAGCTGGGTTGCTACCTTGTCTTCCATCCCAGCTGATAGCACTATGGCTTGTCTGTCAAAATCATATGGAAAGAAATTCAGCTCCCAAGAAAACCTGCCCTGCTTGAGTAAAGCATTTAATTTTTGAGGATAAAAAAGGTAGAATCTGAAAATCCAACTGAATTGACGTTTGAAAACGCTTCCTCAAGTCTTCATGGTGGTTATTATATACACTAGGCTTTCCTGGTAGGCTTTTCTAGATATATTTCGGATTATTTTAAAAATATCATGGTGCACTGTGGTCAGCCTTCTTGTTGTATTTCCCTGGAAACCCCCAAATATGCTGCAGCAGAGGAAATTGTCTTTTCTCTTCATGGAAATTCAATATCCAAAAATAAACTTGATCACAGATGTTGATCTTATGTAAAAAATCTTTTAAGGTTTTTTTTTTCTTAATTAAATACCCTAATTAAATTAAATGTCTTATTTAATCACAAGAATGATAACAGTCTTGTGTTGGCTGAAAGTGAGCAGAAAGGGGAATGAGCTTATGCAATTTGAGGCAGAAATTGTCTTTGCTATCAGGATATGACATGCCTATTGCATACTGAAGTGCTTGAGTTTTACTGTGGCATGGCAAAAAAAAAAAAAACCCTCAAGATCAAAAGCTACAAGTAGAAATCTATGAAATCACCTCTAGAATAATTGCTTCATTTTTCAAACATCTGCTTTGCAAATGGAGATATATGGGCACCTAGTGCTCTTCATGCTAGCTGCCAGGTTCAGGTAGCTCAGTGAGGATCTTGTGTCCTCTGGAGGATTTGATTGAAGAGAGAGCAGGTGGCTGAAGTGCTGGAAAAGAAAACAGGTCTAACTGCTGCTGGGAACTCCTGCTGTGGGGCAGGCAGCCTCCGCAGCGATGCTTACGTGCCTGAAATCTAGCCAGCTTTGGGTGTTTGGTTAGTCCTGCACTTGACAAATCAGTTCTCAGAGTCCCTCCTGCACATACCTTTCTTCTGGAAGCATTGGAAGAGTGCTACCTCAGTCTATTTTTAACAGCAACAATTTCCATGATTAGATTTTAATGCTATTTATTTACTTAAACCAAACCAACAGCTCTGCATAAGCTGAACATTCCAGTGGGCATCACACTCAGCCATGTAGAGGTTTCTAAATCTAGTTTAAATTACATTCCTTGAATGGTAGAAAAAGCTGGGTCATGTGCCGAAGCTTGGTGAGGAATAACAGAGTCACTCTTTCATAGACTGCAAAAACTTTAAGAAAAGATAAACAGCTTTGTTAAAGGTCTGACTGAATGTCTACGCACAGCAATTAACCATTGCATTTGTTTTCCCTCCCCTAGCTGAAGTTGCTGTGCTTCCATTCTTATTGCCATAATGAAGCCTGGCCCTCTATACGTGCACTGAAGATAAAGGGAATGAAAGGCCTCAGATAATTACACCCAGTGTCACACTCAGTTATTTCCTTGCAGACATCTAATGTGTGATGCTTATAGCTGCCTTCCTCTTGCACAGGTAGCAAAGGCAGGTAGGAAAATGAGGCATTTTTCAAAAACATCTTGTACAAGACAAAGAGGCTTTCTCTCCAGGTCTTTGATGCTGCTTCTTCCAAGCCTCAATAGGTGCTGGAGCCTGGTAACTAGGCAGAGTGAGCTTACCATTTTCATCAATGTTAATAAAATAAATCGCTTGTGTTAAAATTAGCAGTAGACAAACTGTTTCAGTTAAAGCAAGAATTGTCCTGGATGGTTGCCAGTCCTCAAACTAAATTCAAGCCAATTTTATTTTTAAGCTTTACAAGTAATAAAATGTAATAAGCATGCAATATGTGTATAGACATACATATAGTGAATAGCTCAGGGATTAGAAAAAAATGTACTTTGCATCTGGAGCCCTAGCTTTGCACATATATATACATGCAAGCAACTTTACTCACATGAATTTTCCCCTGGTGCCATGCACTATATTTCCTGTCTACTCAGTCAGCAGTGTACACAGAGGGCTTTAGTGCATAAGGGTGCTGTAACCTGCAGACCATCCTGCCTGATGCACTAAGTGCAGAAAGCCAACACTTGTTCGGAGGACAAAGCTGGCACCAATTAAGCCACGTCCAGCACATCGGCTCCACTCGCTGGAAGCAGAGTCATCCATGAGCGTTGTGTTAGGGAGTACAGCCAGCCCTGCCTACAGCAGGATGTGGCTTCCAAGTATCACGCATTGCATATAATCTGTTGCGTAAACTGAAGCAGGGGGGAATGAAGGGTGGACGAGATGAGGCTCCGCTGGGCTGCGGCCTCGGGAAGGAAGATCGATTGGGTGTGCATGGGGAGCACAGCGTGATTTGGAGGAGTGGGCGGAGGGAAAGGGGGTGTTGTCCATGTACATTACTTCGCACATCATAAACTTCATTTCTCGGTGATTTTATTTCAGTGGCTCAGAAACAGATCATTCCCATGCGAGGCTTCACAGCACCAAATTGTGAACATAAGGGGTAGCTGGGCTATTTGTTGTTGTTGTTGTTTGGATTTCTTGCTTTCCTCTTCAAATGTTTTGGGGCGGGTGGGTGTGCCTCCACAGCTGCGTGCGTGCACGATAGTCATGGGTGAGGGTGGGAGGACGCCTAATGTAAATGCCAGACAGTCTGCCTAAACTTTAATGAAAATAGTTTCACTGCTTATGCAGGTCTGACCTGGCCTGCAGAGTGACACGCAGTGCGACTAAGCACCGTCGACGTCCGACGCCTCTGTGATTTCCCTTCCCAGGAGCAGGTCAGTGGGGACATTGCCCAGGGCCTGCCCTGGCATCTCAGGAAAACACAGGTTGTCTCTCCTTCTTTGCACGCTGAGGAGCCTTTCTGCTCTAATTGCTCTCTTAGGTTTCCACCAAGCTGTGGGCTCTCCACAGCTCTTGCTTATATATATCTTCTAGAGTGGAAAAGTGCCTCTACAACCACCTTCTTTCAATTTCATTACGACTGCCCTTCACACCTTCCAGTTTTTCTAAGAGTGGCAAGGTAACACTTTGGCACTGTACGTGAGTATGGATGAAGGACTGAGCCTGCTAGAAGGGTCACCTAGAGATACAGAGTTAGCTATTTAATTAGAATAGTAAGTATCTTTTAAGTGCTGAAATACCAAAAATGTTTTTCTTGCTGTAATCAGGGCTGGATGAAGTGCTCTAGGCCCCTGCAGTATTGGCAAATCAGATTGGTACTGGATATATAGGAGTAAGGGCTTTCAGATATGAATTGGCGTGGTAGAGGAACAGGAACCTCTAGTTCTGCTCCAGGTCTGGATCATGCCTTGATATCCTGTGGCTTAAAACCTAGTATATATGGGGTTGTCAGATTATGCTGACTTCTAAACATGAATATTATCTGTGCCTGTATACTTACCACTGTGAATCAGTTAATAATATGAGGTAGCTTCTACTAGAACAGCTCTCATCCTGCCTTAGTTCATACAACGTATGCTGAACAGAAGATCTTTTTGACTAAAAAAGTAATGAAACACAGTAAAACTGCAGGAGACTGACTTGTGAAATGAAATTAAAATGCTGCCTGAGGACCTCCCTGGAACTAACTGAGTTACAGGCACTTCAGAATGCATATTAATTGGGCCATATGGTCCAATATTTAAACAAAGGCAAGTATTTTGGTTGGCCGGGGTTTTCAGGAGAGTCTTTAGAAGAAAGCATTCACAGCCTTGACGAAGTTTGCGATCAGCCGGTGGAAATGTTTACCTTACACTAAACTCAGAAGACCCTGTCTTGCCCTGGGATGACACACCAGAGCTCATTGCTGAGCAGCCTTGTAGAATTAGCTGCAATGCCTGCACATGTTGGCTTATGCCTGTTTTCCTTGCAAAAGATCAAGACAGGCTTGTGAGGCATTGCCTGCTATGGGGCAGCACGTAGCGGAAGAAGGCTGCCGGAGCTTTTGCCTGGCATTTTGTATGCCCATCCTCCCTTCCCTCAAGGACCATGGGACCCTCCTGCAGTGGGACAGTGTGAGAATTCCCTGGAGCTGCTCTTCTGCTTAGTCTCATGCAATGAAGATGAGGCAAGAGCTGAGGAAAAAACCACTTGCACCAGCACAGCCAGCAACTAGATCCAAACAGAGCAACATACTGTGGAGTCTCGGAGCCTTCTTGTGAAAGAAAGTAAACTGGAGAGTTGCAAGTGGGTGGCTACTGCAGGTTGAGCCCATGAGCTGCACTCACTCCCTAATCATGCTGTAAACCCAGGTAAAACTATCCATGCATACTTTTGCACCAGCGGAGGTATGTTTCCTCCACTGTTTGCAGGTATTTAAGTCATTTACACATGGGAGATGATAGCTCCCTTTAAAGAAAACTTGACCTAGGAGAAGCCTATCATATTTCGTACTTTTTTGCAAAAACAATGGGTTATAGCTATTTAACTTAGGTTCATTAGGTGACTCATTGTGTTATGCATTTAATATATTTCACATGGACAATGTTACATTTCTTTTCAACAAGTAATTTAAAAGAACTCTTTATGAAATGCAAGACACAAACAATCTGTCTGTGGGCCACTGTCTTACGTCCTGTTCAACTTTGTCACATTTTCTTGTTTTTAAATTCCTTGTCTTAAAAATATGAGTCAACATAAATAACTTTGAATCTGTGTTACCTTATTAACCAATGGCTGGTGAGTCTACCCACAAAATATTTACATAGACAACAGTCTTGTACTAGTAATGTATTTTCACATTACTTAGTAATTTAAAACATGTCAGCCACTTCCAAAGAGTAGAAACAATCCAAACATGGAACTGATGTTGGCCTTAAAAGGCTGCTCCTCTTTTTTGTAAGTCGAGCAGCAATCATTACCACAATATTATCACTGTGCATTCTTCATACAACTCCTTATCAGTAATCGCCCCAAATACAACTCTAAATGGTAAGGAAAAGAGCAAGTGGAAAGGGCAGAAGAACATCAACAGCATGTCTTTTAAGGGAGCTTGTGAAAGATCACATGGAAAATATAGAATTTAAATATTAATGAGGAAGATTAGTAAATTATATGTTTGACTATTTTATAAAGCCAGTGAACTGTGTGTTTGGCTATTTGAATCTGCATCCATTTTTTTTTGCATCTTAAGAGTGTACATTAATATGTATGTATATTTATGTATACTTTTATATATATATGTGCAGAAGCTGATTTATAATATGCATGTCTATATATTGAATATGTTATTTTTCCCCTGTTTTCATAGTCCTGTTTATTCTGTTGCTAGGGACCCAGGTGATGGAATAGGGAGAAGAGCATTTTGTGTGTGCTAAAGCTCTGGAGCACAGCGTGTGCTAACCTTCTGGTAATCTAGACTGGGAAAAAAATTGTCCTCCATCTTCCCAGGGCAATCAACAGAATGAAGTTTTAACTTCCCAAACCGCAGCACCATGACATGGTATGAGCTGGAGCTGGTGAAAGAACAGATAAGTTTAATGTACTTATTTATCATAAACATGACATTTTTCAATGATGTGTTCAACAGGAGATGGTAGTCCCCATGTTGCGTAATAAATGACATGTTACGTCCTTTGGCAGATGCTCAGCCAATTCAATCACCTAATTAAAAGACCTTACTAAAAAAAAAAATAAAAGGCAAAAATAAAATGAAATTAAAAAAAATCCAATGGCAATGATAAAAATATGCAACAGCCTCCTCTACTGTCTCTCCTTCTATCTCAGAGGCTAACAATATGACTCTAAAAGTTGTCCACTGAGCATAGTATGTAAACCACACTGTTTAGAGAACCAATAAAACCTCTGTCATATACAAGACAGAAAATCCGATTGCTCTATGGTCCTCAGGGGACAGGTATTTACTGAAGAATTTCTGGGCAGTTTTTATGCTCTTACCAGCTAGTTAGCAATTCTACTTCTGTAGTTCAAGGTTTTTTTAATATATTTTAGGATTGAGAATAAAGCAACATAAAATTTCCTTTCACCTCTGTCTCTGAACTTCACCAATAGTGGTATGAGAACACAATTTCTCTGTCAAACTGATACTTGCTAGAAATGGACCTGCAATATTTAAGCAAATGAAGACCTATATCTGAGTCTATAGACACCGTGAAAAGTTTCATTTTGGATTTTGCATTTTTTTCAGTTATTAGTCAGACTTTTCATTCTTTCTTTCTTTCTTTTTTTTTTTTTAACTCTGATCAAACAGTCCATTGAAGTGTATGAAAAAAAATCACAGCAAATTCAGAGCTTTTTTTGAAAGAAGTTGAGACATGGTAATTGGCCCTAATAGGTAAGGTTCATGCAGTTTCCCCTGTGATGAAGAAAGGGTACTCCTGGTAGGCATGAACAAAGGGACAGGGTGCTTGGTGGCAGTAATTAGAGGGAAGTAAGGGATATTTGCAAAGATTCTTTAAAAGGCCATTAGCTCTCCCAGGGAGCTAAGGCAGTACATTCCTCTCACGGGGAATTCCTAGGGTGTATGACTCTTCTGGGAGGAGACCAGAGACACATATCCATACAATAAACTACCTAGGTCCTGTGGGGCAGCAGACATTAACATGGGGCCTGTGTAAAGGAGGAAAAGGACAGAAAAAGTCAAGTGGCCTACAGATTTCATCAAACTATACCCAGAGTGTGTTATTGAATGGCAAATGGGCTGAGCAATAACCCATTTGCCAATATCTGAACTTGCAGAGTTCAGATAATGGGAGCAGGAAAATTCCAAGGAGGTTGCAGGATGACCCAAGTCTAGCTGATGCTCAATGATTTACAGATGACAGATGTAAAGGACCTTAGAAGCTCAGGAGTGGCAGACACTGTTGCACAGGAACACCTTCGACAACGTGCTGTGCTTGTGAGTTTTAAGGCTGATGTTTTCAGACAGGGAGCTCTGCACAGTGATAAACTAACCTACAGAAATTCTGTCAGAAATGGTGTTAGCTGAAGTAGGAAGAAGGCAGAAAAGTTGCCCTAGTTGTTTTATTTTTTATTCTTCTTACTTCTACTTCTAACACAAGCAAAATTCCTTCATTCAGTGACATGCTGGGCAGAAAAATATTTTCCCTCCTTTTGTATCACTTTTATTTTCAAAGTGTTGAAAAGCCCACATTACCAGGCTCTAATTCTGCAATAATAAGCTAAATCTGCTATTTTACAGAAATATAGAAATATAGCACAAAGTCTAGCAGAATGCAAGTGGTAACCCTGGGGAGCTGATACTAGGTCCAATACTGTTTAATAACAACATCAGTGACCTGAACACTGCAGGAGAGTGCATCCTCAGCAAGTCTGAAGATGTTACAAACTGGGACGAGTGCTGATCGTGCTGCCACTCAGAGACCTCAACAGACTGAAGAAACGAGAAGAGAGGAAATTCATGAAGTGCAACAAAGGGAAATGCAAATTCCAAACATAAGGCCAACAGTATCCTGGGCTTCATTAGACAGAACACTACCAGCCGGTCAGGTGAGGGATGTGTTCTTTCCCCTCTGCTCTACACTGGTGAGACCACATCTGGAGTGTTGTGTCCAGGTCTCAGTTCCTGGAAAAAAAAAGATGTGGACACTCTGGATCAAGCCCAGTGAAGGTCACCAGAGATGATTAAGGGACTGGGCCTTCTTTCATATGAAGAGAAGCTGAGAAAGGGGAGGCTCCTTGGCCTGGAGAAGGCTCATGGGAGTATCATATCAATGTTTGCAAATATCTGACGGGGATGAGTAAAGAAGATGGAGCCAGACTCTTCTCAGTGATTCCTAGTGACTGGATGAAAAACAATTTGTACAAATGGAAATACAGGAAATTCCAGATGAATACAAGAAAACATTTATTTGCTGTTAGGGCAGTTGAACAAAGGAACAGGTTGTCCAGAGAGATTGTGGAGTCTCCACCCCTTGAGATATTCAAAACCCACCTGGACATGGTCCTGGATAATCTGCTCTAGCTGACCCTGCTTGACCAGATGATCTCCAGAGGTCTTTTCCAACCTCAACTATTCTGTGATTTCGTGCTCAGCAGGGGCAGCAACAGGAGAACAACACATTTTTTTTAGAACTAGGAAAATATTAAAAGGTGTTTGCAGGTGGAAAGTTTTTTTAAAGGTTGGAGAACATTTTTCAGTCATCTGTTTGACAGTCTATATAATCCTTAGACAATGGTTCAATACTATGCAGAGGGCTTCTGTAAGATTTCTATTCTTTTAAAGAAAAGTCCAGTTTTCTGGACTGTATTAATTATGGTGAGGCTATGACCATATGATTACATTTGTCTTGACTTGGATTTGCAGGATTTGAAGTGACATTTTACTGGATGCAAACACAATAGCACCGAGTTTGTGGAAAACCATTTTATTTCAACACAGAAAATCATAACACAAGAAGTAGCACAACAAGTCCCCCTCACATTTTATATCATAGTTTCACAATGCTAAAATAAGAACATGGTCAAAGGTTACCTCTGATTAAGTATGAGAAGAGGAAGATGTGGTGTAATCGGTAGATTCTTATCTGTGGGCACTAAGAGTGAAGCAAGGAGAGGGAGCTGGTACATGGGGTGAGGACTCTGGAGTCTTCTGCAATTTCTATCAGTCACGCATGACAGATAACTGCAAATTGTTATCCCTTGCTAATACCTCTTCTACCAGGTAGGAATTAAAACTTCCCAATATATATTGATTGAAACTGTCTTGATAAGGGGGTGCAATTTGCTCTCAGACCAGGTAGAGAGGAGTATCAGGAGGCTCTCATTACTGACTCTGTGATAGATGGGTGCTCCCTCGGTCAGCCTCATTCTTCTCCTTTTTCCCCTGCCTGATTCCTTGTGTTGAAAACCTCAGTCACTTAACAGCATCCCCTCAATTTGCTCCAACCTGCATAAAGAGGATATGGGTGAGGGATGCAACATGGGGTTAAATAATTCCCCCATTGTCCTTTGCAACATCTAGAAACATTACTTTGTTAACCATTTTGAAGCCCTGGCAATGTACAGGGCAAAGCTCAAAAGGTGGTTATATTACCTCTTGACTTCAATCCTTGAATAACTCTGAAGTCCTTTAGGGGAAGAGCTTTCTGGAAAGCAGTGCATCAGAAGATAAACCAGATTTTTCATCAATGTCTGTCCTTCTTTTGGAGTCAAGGGTGTTTGTCTAAAAAGTCTTCAGACACTCACTTTTCCTATATAATTAAGTACTAGAATTCTATACATATAAGGAACTATGTATTTGCATCTACTAGTAACTAAAGGTGTTTTTTTTCCTTTGAAACTGGAAGTCATTTTGTTTGCAAAATGCAGAAGTTTGCATTTTACATGCCAAAGCACTGAATAAAAAAGGGCAATCACATCTCAATGGCTGTGATGTGATGTAGGGACATCTGGGGACGATGACTCTTGGACACAGCTGATGTAAAGGGGATAAATTAAGGCTAGTGAAGGAGCCTGTGGAGCACCATAGAGAGGTCAGTACATGATAGCTGAATCAGTACAATATCTACCAGCATGAAGCTGATTGGTTAATATTTTTGAACCCTTGAACTGGTGCTGTGAATTGTACCAAATGAGTGTCACATGGCAAGTATCAGGAATCTTGAAACTGGATTTGCAGTTTGGTAGAGATACGGTCTAGAATTTTTCTGTGTGGTTGTTACTACGCATTAGCTAGCATGTATCACTGGTTTAGATTTTAATAGTAACTAGCACACCTATTCATGGGGTGGCTGTGCTGGCAAGGTGCTGGCTCACATCTCAGCAATTGTGCTACGAACCCCTCAGCAGGAACCCAGCCACCATGTCCCAAAATGTTTTCTAACTCTTCGTCATCCAGGGGGAAAAAAAAAGAAAAAAGAAAAAAAAACTCTAAAGACTGTCCCATAGAAGTCTTTCTTCATGCTATGTTTGATCTGTTTTACACACGGGAATGAAAAGCAATTGCCAGTAGCTGAACTGAATTTGTCCTGCCAGTTGTTTCTAGTGCTGCTATGGCCAGCAGGTGTAACATGGATGAAGATATCTCCTTTGGCTAGCCTATCTCAGGTCATGTAAAACCTTTTTAACTATTAAGAGTGCTTTACATTCTGCTTGAAGGCAACAAGCTACAGAATCACAATCCAGGCACAGAGATGCTCCAGGTGAGATCCATTCTAAGTTGGAAACCTGCTTCATCTTTAAGGAGAACACAATTTAACAGCAATTTAATTTCAGTAGGCCTTTGCTGCAATTAAGGCCATCTGAGGACTTATGCTGATACAACTACTGCAGTACAAAAGTAAAGCAGATAAAAACATAAATAGAAAAAAAAAGAATTTTAATGAAATGGCAGAACTGAAGTGACTTTGGACCTTAAATCCCATTGATTCTGTTGCATTTGACACTGTATTCTGTGCATTTGTGATGACTACAGTGCTGAGAGTAAGAGTAAAACCTGGCATTTGTTGTCTAAGTTTGAACAAATATTGCATTTGCTTTCAAGCTTGAACGAGTCTGGGTGGTTTCATTAAAATAAATTGATTGTGAAAGGTCTGTTGGAACAAATTGTTTTCCAATCCCTGCTGATTCTGTATTTATTGTCAATATTTGATGAGAATAAAGTAATTCCTGTTGAGTTTTAACTAAGAAATTACTTAATTGTCCACATATTAATAGCTAGGGAAAAAGTTCTAGTTTATTTTAGTCAATACAGTTCACCATGATATTATAAGACTACAACTATAATTATAAGACAAATGAACATATTTTCTTAATACTAGTTACAGATGATACCTGAAAATTTGAGCTTGGCTTTTGCTCATGGAAGTTTTCAAACATCCTCCAGGTTCTTTGGGTTATCTGAACTTTTTTTTTTGTATTGTAAATCTGGATGATCTGAGAATTCTTTCACTTCTGCTGTTTATTATGACAATACAAACCATCATTTTCTCAGACATTATTTGTCATTCTGACCTCTTACTGAAAAAAAAAAAATTATAGCCATTTTTTAAGTAGTCTTCAGAAAGACATAGTGTAGACATTCATGACTACAAAAGGTGCTGTGAATATGCATCCTCTAGCACCATCATGTATAGTGAATGTAAATTCATCTTCAGTCATCAATTCCACTCCCTCTCTGGCTTTTGCAATATCCTAATGGACGAGTCAAAACTTTCTAGATGCTTTACTTTTGCCATTGTTCCCTAATCTCTTCAGGAGACCATATGCAGTCTGAAGGGGACATATGTCTGTTATCAGAGAAAGAACAAGGAGATCCCAATACACATTTTAGAGAGAAGAGAGCAATTTCTTATCTACAGCCAACTTCCTCAGCCTTGAAAAATTATTTGACACTCTGTACCACAGTTTCACATAAAGGAATATGTGGAGACAAATATGTTTAGCTTTCAATTCCTACTGACCTTTGTTGGTAGTCAAGCACACATTTGCCTTTCTGCTTTCAAAATACTCTTCTCTATATCACCAGAAAGCAAAATTCAATGCACCTATTTTTGTGCAAAAAATAACTTGAATTTTGTTTATAGGGGCTTATTCAGCTTATTCAGAAAATTTGGACAATTCACAGCTACTCAGGAAGGTAGTTACACAGATTTTGACAAACATTATTGAAGAACCACATGAAAAACCTTTTTTTGCTATTTCTTCAGAACTGCATTTAAAATGTTAGCATCTAGTCAGCAAAGGCAACTAACTATACATGATTTAGCTGACTAATCTCACAACAGAAATCATGAAGGGTTGATGTTCAGGTCATAAAAACATGCAATTTAATTTTTTTTCTCAAAAAAATTAGTTGGATACATACAGAAATTTTTCACAACTAATTGCAGGACAGATGGTATATATCACCATTTTTTTTTTCCTTTTTGCTCTGAATAGATTCCCCACTTTACTGATGAACATTAAAGGAGTGCTGTGATTTTTTAGGTAGACACTGAAAGTACGTTCTGAAAAAGTACATTTTGCTTCAAAAATAAGAAGTTAAGTGTGATTTCACAGACTGAACAGCCCTATTCAGCAGGGCTCAGAGTACCAGAATCTGACCATTCATGAATTAGGGTCAGATCGAGCTTCCCATTGACCTCAGTAGGAGGTTTGCCATTCACTTCAATGGAAGTAGGATCAGGCTACCAGTGCTTTAAAGTGATTCAATAGAAAGTGCTATTGAAATGCAAATGTTTGTGTTCTCTTTAATCTGAACTTCCCATCTCCCAGTTCAGTGCTGTATGTAGAGTGAGATATTATGAGTTGTTACTCTGGGACCTGTGCTAAACAAATATTTTTGTATGCTCAGCAGACAAATGTCCTGCAGTGTAGGAGAATACAACTACAATTTTTGTACTAATGATTAAAAACAAATCTAGTGTGTCTAGCTTGAAGAGCAGCCAGCTATCAGCAACTCTAAATGAAAATGAAGTTATCTATGTTAATGAGTGTGGTACATTCACTTAGCACTTAAGTGTGAGGCAGCTTGGCTAATGCCATTAGAAAATATCCTTCAGGCTTTCATTTACCTAGTGACACTACCTAGTTTCAAGTAACTCTTAAAATTACCACAAAAGAAAAACATTTAAACAGGGAAAAGAGGAGCTGAATTTGTGTGTTTGGTGTAATTTATTAGTAGCCCAGTGTCATTCTTTGTGGATCAGGTGTCCCCAACTCAAATGAGTGGGTAAACCAGTAAAGACCAGTAATGTTTTATTAACTTTATACCATGCCTCTCTCCTCCTCCTCCCATATCCCCACCTACCCACAAGTCCCCTTCCTGTTACAAATAGCTGGCTTTCTCTCTTCCTCTTTCCCAGCCATTGTTATTACAAATATCAAACTAGTTGTACTAGTTGTAGGCGCATCCTGTTTAGCCTGTTTGTGATCTTGAAAAGCAGTCTTTAGCTCTTGCTTCCATCAAGCTGAGCAGCATGCATATGTCTTCTAGGCTCAGTGGGAAGTGGGCACACATCCACATGGCTGGTTGCTTTCTCAGTCAGGAAAGACATGCCTTCTGAATGGCGGCTTTGGGGCAATTTGTTGCCTCAGCCTCCAAGAGGGTCAACTATTAGCATCATTCTCAGAGCAATACAAAGGAATTGTCTTGTGGAATATGTTATATGGGCCCAACTTAGTTAATTTATCACTCTTCTTTTAATATAGCAGCCAAAGCAAAATAAGAAGAAAGCACTAAAAATGAAATACATTTTTTAAATATAACTTCATGGTGTGGTGATGATAGACAAGATATAAGCATACTAGATTAAAATCTATTTTTTCTGCTAAATTCAAGCTGATGGCATCATTTGGGGATAGGTGTAAGGGACACTGTAGGTTGAGTTACAGTCTGTTGCTGTTGCATATGGAAGTTGTTACAAATTTAGCCTTAGTGCCTGACATTACTAAGGTAATTGAAAAGAAGGTTTGTTTGTTGTGATTAAAGGATTAATAATGACACCTCTTGTTTTCCCATCAGTAATATCCCAATTGTAAAGGACACATGGCAGGTCACAATGCTACCAACTCTTTTTAAAGACACCTGTATGTTGGATGTTGCATCTATATTACAAATATACAGAGCACAGGGTTGATTACTTTCCCATGACTGCACATATTGTTTATTTTTTAACCCACCTTCTAGCCCTTGCCCCTCAAACATGTCCAATACACAGTTTGTGAAGCAGCATGGCCAATTGTCAAATATTGATCGCTGCTAATAAACTATATGGCAGATACTACCATGCTCTAGAGTGGCAGGGAACTGGAGGAAAGCTTGCAAATCATGTGTTGACATTTGCTCTTAAGGTCAGAGAACGATTCCTAAGTCTTTTTTTTTATTTGTTAGGGTAGATTTAGTGTGCAAATTCCCACTGTCAAGAGACATGTAATTCCCATTAGAACATCTCTTGGTCTTGCAACACAAATAATATTAGGAAAGAAGGGACACAGCTGAGAAGAACTTCCCCAGGGCCATTTAAGAGAACATGTTCATGTTACTTATAGTGTCTTCCTGTAGTTTTGGAGACAGGTCAGTTGGATTTTGAGAAGCTGAGAGAAAAATAAGTTCCTGAAAGTGAAGAAATTACTTTTCTTGGGAAAGGATGGCGTAGGTCTTAAATAGCCCAGGGTAACAACGAGGTTTAGAAAGTTTACGTTTCTAAAGCATTGGTTCAATACATACTATTAAGCTGAAAGTATTGTTGGGAGAGGTTTGGGTAGCACTGATACCCTCCTCAGTAGAATAGTTCTTCGTAAGATCCTGCATACAGAGAGAAGGTACAGAGAGAAAAGTGCTGCTTCCCTTCTTGTTAAAGCAGGCTTGCAAGCCCTGCAAGTACCTGAACTTCTCTTGGAGCACTCCCCATTGAGTCACTTCACTGAGCAGGCTTAGCTCTGCTTGGTTTATGAGATCTGGCACAATCACAGTCTGAGCTGATGTGGCATCTAGCCCAGAGAAAAAAGTAAGCACATCTTGCAGATATGAAGTGTTCATTTTGTAAAGAAGCATGAATTTATTCTGGAGACTGGGAAGAGAAGTTCCTTTTTCTTTCTTTCTTTCTTTTTTTTTTTGTCATCTCCTTATTGCTAGCCACATATACTTTCTTCACCATCTTGAGAGAATTGAATATCTTTTCTTCAAAGGTCTGTGTCAGTTGAATTCCAGCCTTTGTTAGGAATGGATTAAGTTTGGGAGACTCTGACCTTGTGATACTACCATGTTTCTGCTAAACAGAGTCCAGTGTGCCAAACAAAGATGTAACAAGAAGTTACGAAATGGCATGGCTATTACACATGCTTTTGATTCTCATTTTCTGGTGTTTATATTGGGATAATTCTGTTTTGAGAGTGGAAAAAAACAGACTGTAATTAAAAAGGAGTCCTACAATAAATACGTTATGCTATATAGCACTCAAAAGGCCAAAAGAAGGCTCCTCACTGAGCACCTAGGAGAGCACAATATTATTTTCAACAGTGAAAGAACAGGTAAGAATACGCAAGGACACCATGACAAGTCAGAAAGAGAAGGAGATTCATCCTCCTTGCGCAAAGCCTGGGTGATTTACTATTGCAAT
Organism: Crypturellus undulatus; assembly: GCA_013389825.1. NCBI lineage: Eukaryota > Metazoa > Chordata > Aves > Tinamiformes > Tinamidae > Crypturellus > Crypturellus undulatus. The sequence continues at coordinate 870,001 of VWPW01030931.1, forward strand.
GCACAGTCTGTGCTATTTTCCTCCTACGTAAGATTTCTAGGTCACTGCCTTCAATGTACTTCCAAACCATACGGTTCCCCTCCCAGCTCATCTCTCTTCTCCTGTACAGTAGGAGAATTGCTATTGCAGCTTCCAGGAGATTTTGAGGGAGCTGGTGCAGCATTTCTGCTCCTGACCTCTACCCTATATTGCTCCACCCTTGAATCCAAATGATGGGAAAGGAAGGAGAAGGACCCTCCTCACCATGCTGGCTTGCTGTGAAAATATAAATGTTACCTCTGAAGCTGAAGACTTAGAGTAAGAATAATAACCTAAAGTTATACTGCACGGGATACTAATATTATTTTAAGATGAAACAGTAGTTAGGCATGTTGGTTCAATCCTAAATTCCAGAAAATGCCTTCTAAGCTATCTATTTGATTTTTTATAGCTCTATAAATCTTGAAGGGTAAATATTACCCTTCCACGCATCTATAGGACTCCATTTACTCCACTGGGAGTTGCACTCACATATCAGAGGGTAAAATCTGGCTTTATTTGCTAGATAGCAATAGGAAAAAGGGGAGGTCTTTCACTTTTAAAAACATTTACTGTATCCTAGCAATGTACAGCAATGCTATGCAAGTGTGACAACAGACAAATGGTCTTGAAAGATATTAAACCTTGCAGAAATATTGTAGGAAGACAGTATGATATTATTTGGGAGTCTGTAGGCAGTGTAGGTTCCAAACTTTTTCCTGATTCTAGCTATAAAGCAACTAAGCTAATGTAGGAAGACATTTCTTTAATGATTTCTGTTGAGCTTGATGAAGACCTCAAAAAACAGAGGTCAATTAGTCAAACTTTTCATTTTTCCTTTCCTTTCCTTTCCTTTCCTTTCCTTTCCTTTCCTTTCCTTTCCTTTCCTTTCCTTTCCTTTCCTTTCCTTTCCTTTCCTTTCCTTTCCTTTCCTTTCCTTTCCTTTCCTTTCCTTTCCTTTCCTTTCCTTTCCTTTCCTTCTCTCTTTCTTCCTTTCCTTTCCTTCTCTCTCTCTTGTTAACTATAATATCTAGCTAATTAAAAAAACCCTAGACATCATTGTTATTTGCAAAGACATGGTTCACATACAGTGTGACACTGTGTATGAGAGCAAAGTGACACTCAAACAACTTACAACCTCAAAGGATGACAGGCAGGTGCAAGCCTCAAGATAACAAACAATTTAGAAGATGACAGAAGACTGCTGGTTTCCCTATGCTCATCTTCTTTCAACCAGCTGTGAATGTGAATAGATAATAACATAAAGAGAAAATGGCCCATCTGAAAGTTTTTCTAGTTAGGATTACCATGGTAACTTTGAACATTTTTCTGTCCCATCTTCCAAAATATTGTAGGATAGTGTTTATGACAAGGTTATGCATCTTCATAAACTTGCTTTTCTTCTTCATACTTTAGTATGAACTGTACCATTCGGTCTGTATTTATTATTGTACATTAGTTGGGAAATGTGTCTTTGTATGCCAAGTTCTACCAAAATCAAGCATCTCCCAGAAGAATGTGATAAAAATTATGAAACCATACTAAAGAAATATCAGAAAGAGAATGATTAATCAGTCCGACCACAATGCAGTAAGTGCAACTTCTTGATTCAGCTTTAGATTTTGTTAGCTTGAGTATTTGTGATTTGAGAGCATCATGCACTGGGCCTCCAGGAGAGAAATGAAATGAAGGAAGCAGAGAAATTGCACCACCTCCCCATGGTTTACCTACTCTACACCTTTAGTACCATCTATGTGACCTCTGAAAAAATAGCATCTTACATTCCTTGTGGACAAGGTAGCAATTATAAAGGAACTTTGGTGGGAAGAGAAGCTTTTTTTACAGACCAGCAAAAGATTCAGAACAATATTGCAAGCTGATATTTTAAAGGATCCTTACATAATATTTAGAGAAAAAAAACCCTCTCATACCCAAAGTTCTTTTAACTGATGAAAACTGTCTTAGTATAATGATCAAAGTATTTCAAATCTAAGTGTAAAGGAACAGATAGATGTACAGCATTCAAAGCTTCTTCCTTCTAAAATCACTTCACTGAAAGCCAATAAGATCTTTTACTGAAACTTTGAGGCATCTAGGTACAGAATATTTGTATTCATGAGAAGAAGAGAAAGGCAAGACTTTTTATTCACAGATGTTTTTACCTCTACTGAACAACTTCTTTGGAGCAATGGCTCTTGGGAACTGACACTTCTCTACTGCTGCCTGCTACCGCGAGCAGGTCTTGCCTGTTGCTGCTGCTGAATGTCCCTCTGCCCCTTGCTTGAAGAACTGACCCAGGTTAACTGCTGTTTATACTTTTTCAGTGAGTTGATTTTGTCAGGGGAAGATTCCACCTGAGTTGTCTCCTACCTGGCAGCCTGGAAACCACCAAAACCTCTATCCATCTCTCAAATCTCAGCCACTTAGAGAAATATCTGAGAGCTTTCTTATGTATATATAGACTGCTTCCCTTTCTAATTAGTTTATCGATGAATAGGGCCAACCGTTGCTCCCCATTTTTCTGGGGTAAGTCTTTGCTTTAGAGTCTTCCAGGATTACATCTTTTATACACTTACGAAAGTTCTTCACTGGTAAAATATGCAGGCTAAGCCCAAAACCAACACTGGCACATCTGGAATTTCTATATTTTCTGACGTATACTTTCCAGAACAGCCACATAATAATTAATATCTATCTGATAGCATATCCACCCTAGATGGCTGTTTTATCAGATATTAAACAGCAGGAAAACATGCAAAAATAGCAATGCTAAGTTCTGCTTTTTATGATAACCATGGAAGAAATCACACAACATAAGACATTATTAGCTCTTACTGTTGGTTAAAATAACATAGATATTTCTGTGGCAGTGAAGTCACTGAACTGGAAGCAATGGAGTCCTAATAACTGGGTTCTGTTTATTCCACTGGGAACTCTTGAGTTGAACATAGTCATTCCTGGCTGTAATGTAGCCATGGCAGGGATGGATGGGCTGCCAATGAACTGACCTTTTCCCCATCCAAGGACTAAAAGCATGTGCTACATCTGAGTATGCCAAACTAGGACCTGAAGTCTCTTTTGCTCTCATGCTTCTCTCTCAGATCTTTTTCTCACAATCCACTTCTAAATTGCATCTTGTCACAAGTAATCTAGTTGCCATCCTCCTTATCATTGATACTGCTGAGGCTGAATGAGAACATTCATAGATCATTTAATCTAGTTGAATCCTCTAATTCTTTTTTGTTGTTTGTATTTTGATACTGATTGTGTGCATTATTTCATTACTCTACCACTGTGTCTTATCCTTCTACAGTAGACAAAATGCCCTACAGTGCCCCACGTCTCTGGGCAGCGAGTTATTCAGCCTAGTCACTGTTTGGCCACTTCCTTTTTATTTAAATCTGCTGGGCTTCTGTCTGCCATCTATGGAATGGGGTTAATGAAATCTACCTAGCACGCCAGGCTGCTGGGTAGGGCTTAATTTCCTGGGTGTGTCTACGTTGGCGCTTTATTTCGGATCAGGACATGCTTTTGAAGTGGACCTCTTCATCCTCCCCAGTTATTGCACTTTGGTTTGCATCATGGAGCAGTCTCACCACGTGGTAACTGGGGCGTTCCTTGTGATTAGCTGGAGGACACACTCCAGCTGCACGTCTAATGTGCTCCAGTCCACAAGACTGTATGAAAGTTAGTCCAAAGTAAATCCTCCAAAACATTTAATAATGAGGAAATTGGGTGCTCGGTACCAGCTGTTTTGCTCTACAGATCCTTAGAGCCCTAGCATATGTGAATGTAGGCAAAGACATTGTTATAACTGATTGTTGCCTTGTGATCCTTGGATGAACAGAGCAGCAAAAGTAGGATTTTTTGCATGTATGTGTTTCAGAGAATAAATACTGTCTTTGTATTTTGGCCCCAAATTTTGGCTTTCTTTCATGGTACTATTTTAGTGAGAGATTCCATAGTTTACACAAGAAAGTTTACCTTAGAAGATCTAATAGCAAATGGAACCTGCTTCTGCACTTATGTAAATAAAATCTATTCATGCTGAGCTTGTTCTGGTCCAGGGACATTAACCAGCAATGTTTATTTTTTATAGCTGGCAAATTTCCCCGAAATTTTCATTTTGAATTGATGCAGAAGGTTAACACCAGTAGTTTATTTTGATATTCGCTCTATACACATCCTCAGATACTAAGCCGCACTTTGGGGTTACAGTAAAGCTAATTTTAAAGACTTCGTACTCCAATGTGATATTTTCTTCACCCCACTATGTGTTTGAATGGATAAAAGAAGGACCCTCATATACATCATTTCAGTTTAACACATTGGTATTTTACAGTGAGACAGTTTTACTGATGCTGACTTGTGGCTGATATTTATTGCCCCTCAATGTCTTTAGTTTTTCCCCCTGTCCTGTTTGAACTTGTTATTTCTGTTGTACCATGGGTACTGACAATTTTATAGAAACGCTTGGCATTCCAAGCAGTGACAAAATATCACTCAGCTTTGTGTGCATGTTTTATATGCCAGCTATGCTCAGCTAGTTCTTCTACCAACGAAAGTCTCTATGAGTCTCTCAGTAAGTAGGAGGTGCTCAGAAATGATGCAATGAGTATGTTTTCACTGATTTCCCTCCATGCTATAGGAGAAGGTTCTCAGTAACTTTTTTGTAAGATGGATGAGCATTCTCACATCAAAGTAGAAGATTTTATCTCTTGTTTTTAGGCCAGCATTTTACATTTAGTTAGAATAGTGACATTTTTATTTTGTTTGTGTTTTGAGTGACTAAGCTTTAAGGTAAGTGAGCAGGAATATTCATCCTGAAGCAATATTTTTTGTTACTTCAGGAGACAAGGGTCAAAAATGATAAGGCATAATTTAATAAACACATAGCACTTATTAAAGACTTTGCTCTTCTCAATCTACCTGAGACAGATGAACATATGATATTACAATGAGAGAGATGGAATAAAGAAAGGAAACATTGCTAATTCTTACACTAACTAGCAAGATAAACTGTGATCACAGCTTTAGATGTTATATTATGTCAAATGATCAAAGAAAATACGAGGGAGGGAAAGGAAAATAGATGAAGATATTCTTATTGTCAGATATAATTAACTACTGGTTATCTTACACACCCCTAAAAATTCACTCTTATGTTTGCTAACATTAGTCTTAACATAAGCAAAGTGACTATTCAACCCTTGAAACAGGAATCTCCTTCCCGCTTCATGGTTGCAGCTTCAGATTTCCTTACATGAGCCTAATAAATATTCTGTGCTCTTTTCTGGAGGAACTAGAAAAGTCCATTAGTAAAGATTGTAAAATATAGATTGTTTCTCATGTTACGTTTTTCCTTAAGTCTAAAGAGGTTCTAACCTCCTTAGACTTAAGGAGCATAATAATATGTACTGGTAAAGTATATCAAAACATAATGTCATCAAACATAAATACTGTTTATTGTTAACAGGAACAGGTAGCACATGCATCTTGCAACATTCCTTGAGTTAATGAAAATCAATTGGTGAATCAATAACATATATTTTAAAGAAAATATGGAATATAGAGAAAATGCTGGAGGGTGAAAGGAAGTTCAGTATGTTACTTAGCTGTAAAAATGGGACCTAGCATGCTGTAGATACCTATAAAGATAATCTTAATAGCCAGACAAATCCTACAATACATTACATTATTATTTTGTGACCACTTTTTGAATATTATAAGGTGGTAATAAATGGCTACATTGATTTGTCAAGATCAAATCCATCTAGTTTCCTTAGACAGAGCAATAGGCCTAGGGAAAGTGGGGAGAGGTAGACTTGCTAGATCTTGGTTTTAAGAAAGCTTTTCTCTCAGTCCTACATATTTTTCTTACAAATGAGTTAGGAAAATACAGAATACATGAAGTCACTATAACGTACGTATGGACCAGACGGCACTTCTTGGCCTACTTCTATTCACTATTTTCATGAGCAACTTGGAAGATGAAGCAATACAACTTCCACAGTAGAAGACACTGGCCAGCATTTCGCAGGACATGGAGAAATGACCTATTAGACCTTGGAGAAATGATCTGAAATGAGTAGAGCGTATTCAGAAAAAGAGACAAGTTTTTGCTTTTGGAGACAAATGTTTTTGCTACCCTGGAAAAGGAACTATCAACTGCAAGGATAGGAAATGCGGGCTATTTATGTGCCTTATATGACTCATAGACTGCGTAAAAATGAACTGTATTATATGTTTGGAAAAAAAAAGTCAGTGTGATATGTATTAGCAAGACTATCTATATAAGATGTGGATGATTGTCCTGTGCCACTCTGCTTGGCACTGGGGAGACTCAGCTTGAGTACTTTCCCCTGTTTTGGGCACCGCACTTTAAAAATGATAGACACAAACTGGAGAGAGTCCAGAGGAGAAGCACAAGAATGATAAGCAGTACGGAAAACATGTCTCATGCAGAAAGGTCAAAAGAAATGATTCTCTTTAATCTAGAAAGGGAACACAAGAACAATATGACAGCAGCCCTCCAGTTCACGGTTACTTATTTGCTGTGCCCACACAGGGAGACAAAAATGTGTTGATTTAATTTGCAACAAAGAAGTTTGGGTTGGTTAGTGGGAAAATTAGTTTTAAGTTGAAAGACAGATAAGGGATGGAATATGCTGTCAAAAGAGCTTGTGAAATCTGCTTCATAAGACAGTCTTGAGAACAGGTTAAACACCTGACAAGGGTGGTCAGAGGGACTGACTGTCTCAGAGCAAGGGAGAGAATATTTGCTTTACAGAAATATATCTGCACTTTCCATAATTCAGCTTCCTAAGGGAAAAGCAATACCAACTGGATTTGAACTAATAATAAAGAATTTCTGTGTACTACCAGTAATTTCCTGAGCTTTAAGGGATGTATTAAGCCAATTTTCATGATTTAAGTGTTCTGAATTCTTGCCCGAACTGCTTCCAAAGTCTCATGGCAGCACATATTTTACTATCACCCTCTTAATTTGTGTTTATTGCCCAAATTTCCATTTTATGTATTGTGAAAAAGAAATAATCTCACATTTAGGAGTATGTAAATAGCAGTTTAAAACAAAAATGTTGGCATTAGTCTGGTTGTGATAATGAAAGTTAATAAAGATTTAGCTGACTATTTAATAGAAGGGGAGTCAAGAAATCTTGTACAACCAAAAACCAGATGTATCACCAGAAGATTTAGTTCCCTTCAGCCATTTCCTGCCTTTAGGTCTAGGTATGAGCAGAGAAGCAAAATCTTAGCTACTTTTCACATGTCAGGACATGCCAGTGTCTCAACTCATCTTATTTCAAATGCCACTTTAAAACACATCTGTGCTGTAATGCATAAAAGAAACCTGCTGTGCAATAACATCTTATGTAAATTGTGAGTTGTGGTTGTTGCTACAGCTCCACTAAGCATTATGAGCACATTTCACCCCTCCGCTTTAACTGGCCACTGCTTGTCTTAAACACCTGCCTGTGTTTAAGATTACAAACATTTCAGGTCAAAGTTTACCCAATATCTGTACAGTGCTTCATATGCCATCCTCTTGCCTGTCATTTAGATTTGTAATCTAAGCGTTATCCACACTGACTCCTCCAACCTTTGCTTTCAGGTTGCTAAATGCTTACTTTTAACACCTTTAAGAAAAAACTCTCCTGGCAGTCCAGAGTTTTCACCTGGGGTTTTTATTAATGCACTGGGAACCTTTATAGGGCAACATTAATTTCTCTTTCTTTGGCTGATGTAATGCTGCCCTACTGTTACCTCTGCAGAATGCTTCTGCAACCCTCATTTGCCTGTTCCTATGGCCATCTCCTTCTCTCCACTCCTCTACTTGCCCCTCCTTCTCTACCACATCAAAGACCCATTATTCCTCTCAGGGTGCTTCATGGCCTCTTGCCACCCTGCCTAAGAGCAACCAGGTCTGTTCTCTGTTGGCCAGCCTTCACCACCCACATCTGAGATTTTTAGACATGTACTTGCACATCCCCAGTTCAGGACTTCTCAGCAGAGTAGGCAAAATGAAATTTTGCTATCTCAGCAAGTTTACTGCTGATGTGCTGGTGATGTTGATAAATGTTTTTAGTAATTTCCTTGCACTTTTTTAAATGTGCTTGTATCAATTTGAACTCACTTTTTTCCTAGGTTGCAAATTCTTTGGGATAGGGACCACCCTTTTGTTTCCATGTCCAACACAGCAGGATCTTGTTCAATGCCTAAAACTCACAGACAAGTAATATAGTCATCATTAGCATTTCAAGACCTCCGCATTCCATTGCAACATATAGATTAAATGTATATTTAACAGTAAGAATAACAAACACAGTTACTATCAAGCTTGGATTCTGGTATCATTATGGATTTCTCTCTTCCTTTTCTTCTAACATTGGCAAATCCAGACCTCATTTCCTTATCTGTTCAGTTGTTCTATATATATGTCTTTTAAACACTGCCTAGGACTTTCTATTTTTCTTTTTATGTGCTTTGGTAATTCTTTTATCTTCTTCAAGAGAAAGTTCATGAAACATAGCTCATCCCATTTGGTCATTTTTCCATATTTAAATTATACCACCAAAACTACTTGGCCCTGTAAATCATATAATCAATTATAACTGTTTCTCACTAACCCTGAAGAGTGTTCTGTCCACCTATTTCACAGAGAAGCTCACTGGAGCCTGTGGTGACCTCTAATGGTTGTCAGAACCTTTTGCCAAGCACAGCAAAGAGGTTTATGGTTTTCCCAGCTTTCTATTCACCTATGGAGAATGCATTGCAGAAAGCTAGTGATATTCTTTTTCACTCAGATTGATGTCCCCCTAGTTTGAAGGAACCCAATATGTCTTTTACTTATCATATTCAACCATTATTTGAACACCTTGGAGGAAATCATGAAATATCTAGAAGGTCAACAGTATGCAGATACCATCAGCTGTGTGCCTTCTTCAGCCCTGGTGCTGATAATCCAGTGGCCTAAGAGCCTCTTTGAAATTAATACATGCATAAAGATCATATGGCTATATCTCTAGTGAGCCAAATAGAAGCAATATTTATAGGAAATTGCAAATATTCAGCAGAACCAGCCACAGCATTTCCCGCTGGAGGGAGCTCTATCAGATAATCGATATAGTCATCATCTTTACGGATTTGAAGAAGGACATTGTTCATGTTGGTGAGTGGCAAGAATGCTATATGCCTGGTAATGTGGTCTCAGTGACTTTCCTGTTGCCGGGACTTTCAACAGTTTTCAGCATATTTACTGCAGCTTGCAACTTTGGAAGGAAGAACATCCACCCTAGAAAGAGTCACTGCAGCAGCCTTTGTGCCAGCAGCAGCGCTGGAGACCTTGTTGCTACACTTGTTTTGCCAGATGGCTGATGCATGACAACGTGCTTTGAAGCTGGGATGAAGGTCCTTCGGTGGTGATGTACTTGCTCTGTACAATACTGTGCAAGCTGTTAATAAGGGTTCTTTAGAATGTTTTATTTATTTATTTTTATTTTTATTTATTAAGATAAAAGTACATATGAACCAGTGTTAAAAGAAAAGAAGAGCCAGGCAGAAACCACAGTTGGCACTGTAACTGTATGGCACATAGGGGGAAAAAAAATAACAAAACCCCAGAAGTCAGAAAAGAGCATACTTGGTGAGTCACCATGGTAGCTTGTGGCTAGGACAGGAGATGAGAATTTTCCTTACCACATACAAAACTGGACTTCACGGGAAATCAGAAGAATTATCCTGAAATTATGAAATTCTGGAACTTTTTATTTCTTGGTCAAATCCCCAAATACCTCACACAGGTTTCACTGCCAAGACCTGAAGGACAGTTTGACTGAGAAAAGAGACTAAATGCAAGCAAGATAGGGTAGGATTTGGCCTACTCTGGCCTCTTCACTACCCTGACATTCTATAGATAGAATTGTGGTGTGTGAACCATTTGTTGAGAAAATAATAGAGTTCCTTTTCTCACTTTACTTTTGTCCAAAAAGGGGGGAAATGTTGTCAAACCAGCTAAAAATTATTAGTGTTGGGTGAGCTGTGCAAAATTCATCTACAAAGTCTTGCTTACTTAAAAGGACAAGCTTGTGAGCTTACTAATTTTGTTGTTACTCAGACTCATCGTTGGGACCTCAAAAGCCCCAGGACTAATTTTGTGACTCAACAGAGAGTTCTTTTAAAAGAATAAAGCTAGTAATACCTTGTAATTTTTTAGAGACAAACATTATACGCTCATTAAATTAGAAGACCGGTCCTGCATCCTTTTCAAGATCACTTTTCAGTATTCCAGTGGTCAAGTTTTACTGGCACAAATGTCAGTTTGAAACAAATGCACTGGTGGCAGTTTCATTTTGTATTTGCAGCCCTGGAAAAAGTTTCACACAGCAGTTTGAACTGTACAGGAAATCCACAGATGTGAATATGTGCTAAAAATGGCACTATTTGGGATAGTGGTTTGGTAAAGAAGCACTGGGCAAATAGATTTCATACTCAGAGTAACAAATGGGAAGCAATGAAAGAGTCAAAGGGTCCTTGTAGTCAAATAGGAAAGAGATGAAAGCTGCCTTTTTTACTTAAACAAAAGAAAATGGCAAGCACCCAAGGATAGTGAGATTTCTTTTTTTCTTTTCTTTTCATTTCTTTTTTCTTTTCATTTCTTTTTTCTTTTCTTTTCTTTTCTTTTCTTTTCTTTTCTTTTCTTTTCTTTTCTTTTCTTTTCTTTTCTTTTCTTTTCTTTTCTTTTCTTTTCTTTTCTTTTCTTTTCTGTTCTTTTCTTTTCTTTTCTCTTCTCTTCTCTTCTCTTCTCTTCTCTTCTCTTCTCTTCTCTTCTCTTCCTTTCTCTTCTCTTCTCTTCTCTTCTCTTCTCTTCTCTTCTCTTCTCTTCTCTTCTCTTCTCTTCTCTTCTCTTCTCTTCTCTTCTCTTCTCTTCCTTTCTCTTCTCTTCTCTTCTCTTCTCTTCCTTTCAAAATCAGAATTTTTAGAAGCCATCTTTTGGCATTTTAAATGAGGTAGGTAAGAGTATGCTCACTGGCTGACCTGACATCTTTAGAGCAACTTTCCTATGCCATACAGCATAGCAAAAGAAAGAAATAGAGAAAGAGAGAGAGCAAGAAAGAGAGAGAGCAAGAGAGAGAGAGAGAAAGAGAAAGAGCGAGAAAGGGAGAAAGGGAGAGAGAGAGAGAGAGAGAAAGAAAGAAAGAAAGAAAGAAAGAAAGAAAGAAAGAAAGAAAGAAAGAAAGAAAGAAAGAAAGAAAGAAAGAAAGAAAGAAAGAAAGAAAGAAAGAAAGAAAGAAAGAAAGAAAGGAAGGAAGAAAAAAGAAAGAAAGAAAGAAAGAAAGAAAGAAAAGACAAAAGAAAAAAGAAAAAAGAAAAAAGAGAAAAGAAAAAAGAGAAAAGAAAAAAGAAAAAAGAAAAAAGAGAAAAGAAAAAAGAAAAAAGAAAAAAAAAAAAAGAGCCTATGCCATGTAAGGAAGCTAGGAAACATTTCCAGAAAATATAAAGGCCAAAGGTTAGAAATATGTTAAACCAGCAATACAATACTGTATGTGAGGTGGCAACCCGCATGAGAAGTAGTCACCGTTTGGTGCATATATGGAAACTCTAGTAAACTCAGCTTTGCAGAAATGTGAATTGCTGAACTCTGAAGAGCTGAACTGAAGAGCTCAAGGATTTCAGTGCATGAGCAGCCTGGAATTTCTTTAAACTGGACAGACTAGAAACTCTGATGCTTCAATATTCCGTGCTGGGAAAAAAAGCTTGTGGAGAAAAGTTCTTAACCTTACTGACTGAGGAACCTCTCAAGAAGGATATAAGAGAGAAATACGGCAGTGGCAAAAGGCTTTATCTGAAAAAAAATCTGTGTATTAAAGGTTAAGAAGTGTCAAGGAAAAAGTGAGTCTTGCTAAAAGCTGAGCTAAATTCTAATTCAATGTAGATTTGTCCTCAAAATCAAATAAATAATTTGTCTCCACATTTGATTAGAATGATGATATTGGGTCTGAAGGACAGAGTAGAGGAAGTAACAGAAGTGCCCCGAAGGTGGAAGGGGAGAAAAAAAAAAAACATTTGGAAGCCTTGGATTTCTTCAAGTCGGTCACAAATGCTAAAGTAATGTTTTAAGATCAAACAGCACTGAGACTTTATTACAGAAACAGGGTATTTGAAAAAGTATAGCATTTGAAAGCCTCCACACCAATGAATTCAGACATTGTGGCATTACTGAGGTCATAACTTTCCATCTGGCAGTAACCTAATGGGAGGTGTTTGGTGCTTGTTATCTGAATGAGCATATTTGTGGTGCATATTCATCAAAAACACCTTTTCAGCTGGCATCCTCCATTGAAAAGACAATGTCTAAGCCAGACTGAAATCCAGATTCATTTCTAATTGGTTAGTGAAACATTAGAAGAGAACATACAGAATCACAGAATCACAGGATGATTAAGGTTGGAAGGGACCTCTGGAGATCATATACTGGAGATCATGTAGTTCAATCCCCCTGCACAAGCAGGGCTACCTAAAGCACATTGCATATGCTTTCCAATTGTTATTTTTGTTTATTTACATCAACTGAACAGCAGAAGACCACACATGCTAAAGAAGTTAGCTGATCAGAATCACATACTGAAGGAGCTTCTGCTGTAAGAGGAAGCTTTCATAAGCTATTTCAGAGAGCAGAATCTTCATACTAGATGCCTTAAAGCAAATGTGGAAGAAACTACCAGAGAAAAATATAAAAAAAGACTAGAAAAGTGGAGCAATTTTAATACTTAATGGAAATAATTAAGATGAAGTAAACATAAGCAAAGCTAAAAGAATTACAATATAAAACACGCATATGAACACTATGATTAATGTAAGGAGGGACTGCATATTCTATTATAAATGTTTAGTGTCTTTATTTTTAACACTGTGGTTTATATTATGGATGTAATGACCTTTCAAAAATGGCAGATAAATGGTAATTTCAAGCTAAGAATTTTTCAACTACTTAAGGAAAGTCTGAATGCCAAGTTTTCTTATGATTTTTATTGCAGTATATTTACATTAAAAGTTACATATATATAAACTATAATAAAGAACCCTTTACTCAGAAATATAATTTGTTTGGAATTCCAGTGGTTCTACTCTTGTACAGCATTGTGCATATATTTAAATAATCACAATAAATCTAAACAGTGAAATCTTGTGTTAGCAATTTGTTGTATCTAATCAATCAATTCAATTGATGGAGAAATCTCATGCAATCATTTGTAATAGCCTATCAACAAAAAGTTTTAAAAGTATTCAATTTCTATATTTAAGCTATTTTTCACAGATACAAAGCAGCAGCTGGTTTTAAAAATGCTGATAAACAAATTCATCTTCCAGTGATGATATTTTTTCCTGTTATTTACATTACTAATGGTAAATACAAAACTTATACCTCCCTTCACCACTGAGGCAAACATTGAAATGTTGATCTGATAGAATATAAAATATACTCATGTACCATAAAAGATGGCCACTAGATTTTTCAGTTTTCTGAAAATATATTTTCTAATAAAGGAAATTGAGATTTTTCTAGAACATATTATCACTATGAAATTCAAAGTCTACTCTGGGACACTTTCTGCATAAGGATATTGACTGTGGCATATTTCTTATGCCCACTGAAGGATAAAATGGACATTGTTGTCAATTATAGATAACGTGAAAACTGAAGGTCAACGTAGCGACCCCATTGAAGTCAGTCAGCTTCACTGAGGTCTTCAGCTGGAGTGAATTAATGTGATCATTGAAATGGATTTTGCTGTGTTAATATATAGCAGCTGAGACACTATATTATGATGGCACTGCAGGGGGATGCTGTGAATTCAGGTCAAAATGGTATGGGACTAAAGAGCTTAATACAAGCAGTAACATTTTTTTTTCTTTTTTAGCATGTGCTTTTTACAATTTAATATACTTTCCTACACATTTTTTCTTCTTAGCGCTTGATCTAAGGTAAAAGAGATGTTATCATACACTGGAACTTTCCCAGTGTGATGTGAATGACATAATTCATGCTGGATACCTGAGTCTACAGGGAAGAACAGAGGATTGCTCTGCTTTTGATCATTTTGTTATGTTGTCATCTGAGGCACTATATAAAGCCTCATGGGCAGAGCTATTAAACTAGTCAGAACATTGTTATAAGGCTGGCTTGTGGGGGAGCAATATGAGATGGTCACACTGAGTTATATGCTAGATTTGTGATGATCTAATTCCAAATCTGTGCAGCTATTTATGTCTGTATGGATTTACTTGCTTTATGCAACATTGCATGCAATGCTGCTCCTCATGGGTTGGCAGGTTAGTCTGCAGGAGGATCTTGTGTTGTCTTGTCAGAGTTCAAGAACCATATTTTATATTTGAAAGTAGTCTGGCCTAAATCAGGGTGGAGATCTAATAAAGTGAAAAAGAAGTAATGTTACAGACAAAGTAGGTAGATTCACCTCCTGCTCATCAATCATTTCTTTTTCCAAGTGTTTATATGCTACTGGCCAGAGTGGCTGTCCTCCACTGAAGCTTACATTCCGTAACAACTGTTTCTATAGCAATGTCCTTCAGCCTTCATTTAATGATTGCTTGTTACATAAATAATGGCGGTGGCATGATAACTTTATTTCAAAGGCATTGCACTTTCACCAGGTGGGATTTAGGCCAAATGCTGGAGAGTGATACTGGGAATTTTCAACTATAGGGACCAGTAATTTGTGCTAAGTGCTGCAATTGTATGTTTTTTTTCTTGGCTGACATCAGTCTTGATGAGGTAAAAATAATGAAGTATTCTGATATTCCAACAATTAATTCCTTGGTCCACATTCAGGGTGGGCTATTTAAAAAAAAAAAAAAAAAAGGTCCAAAAGGTTCAGAGCATAAATTTTGCTGATTTCGCATTAAATCATGATTCCCCTGAAGTACAGGCAGTTACCTGTGAAGCTTCAGGGACTATTGAATGTGAGTAATGAGGAACCAAGAGAAACACAGGTGGACATCTATGTTCAATTCCTTAGGTGGGCAGGGAAAGGACTGAGCATAAGGGATATCTGATGGTCAAAGTAAGCTGGCTGCTCTTTCTGCATGGCTTTCTTTTCAGTCAGCATAGAGCGCTGTCATTAAGACACTTTATTTAATGTGCTCTAAGCAGTAGTAGTTACTGCTGGTTACTTTTTTTTCCTTAAGTTGTTATGCTTCTAGAGCATTTCATGCTCTTTATCATGTAGTAGTTTGTAAAGATTTAATGAAATTGATGTACAGAAGAGTCTGGGGTCATTTTTTGTGTCCACTAATCAGTTTTTGGGGCGGGGGGGAGAGGAGGAGAGTGTAATTTTCAGTGCCTTATGTGTTCCTGTTTCATTTCTCAAATTGACCACATTGTTATGATTTATTTCTTACTGGCTAGCATTATGAAGTCTTCATCTTGTGTGATAAATCAGTGATTAAGATGCTGGTAAGTTTAGGGCTGCAGCTTTATTAATACCATCTCCTTTTCTGAAAGTCTTTAAAATCCTCAAAGTGAGTACACTGTTATATACTGAGATATATAAATACATAAAACTCACTTTGTGAGTTATATATCACTCGCACAATTACAAAGGCAGCATCAGAACTATTTACCAGAGATAAGTCAAATCTAGCACATTAAGGAGAATTTGGTAGTTCTAAGGTGACCAGATTTTGGTGAATAACCAGGAAATACAGAGACATAGGACTTGTTTTGGGCAGGAGTTTACTCTCAGTGCTCAAAGCATTAACAGAATTAAGACTGTCCTTTCATATAGTTATTTTCTTATTCTGTGCAATATGAAGCTGGATTTGAGCACTTTTAGTGAATAAAGCCATGAACATAAGAAAAGTCTTCTGAAGAGATTGCTACTGGTTAAAAATGGCTGTTCCTGAGTTCAATTCAGTTTGGAGATATTTGTGTGTAACTGCAAACAAATTAAAATCTGTGGCAAGCACATTTTTCCAGCTTGCTTGTTTAAGAAGATAAGAAGTTATAAGCACAAATGCACAAATGCTTTTCTGAATAGTGCTTAAATGATTGTGTTGAGTGAGTGCCTCCAAAATATGACTTATGTTCCCATGACCTTGTCCACATTATCAAATTCTCACTTTTTTAGTAATGTAATGCTCTGAAGAATGGAATAAACAAATTATACTAGTCCTTGAATACAGAAAAATTGTATAGTGTGTGTGTTTTTTTGTTTTGTTTTCTGTTTTTATGATACTTGAAATTTTCTCTGTAACGTCATGTGCTGGAGAATACCAACAGAACTGGGCCCTCGGAAGGCAATCTGCACCGACCACAATGTCAGGCAGCTTGAATTAAGCCTGCAAAACAGTAGTAAAAGCATCTTGAAATAAGCTCTGAGTAACTTCTCTCTGTTTCAAGCCAGTCCTCTAAATCAATAGTTAGAGTGGTAAGAGAAAAAGGAGGAGGAATAAAGACAAAGGCCATGTGCATCTATCTATCTATCTATATGTGTATACACACATATGCATCTATATAAACCGTAAGTGCAGAAATCACATGACCTGGCAGACCAACCTAACATCCAAAGATGGAATCCCTATTGGGTTTATTACTCCAAGTTCTGAAACCCTTCACCTTGCCATGCATACCTACCACTCAGTGTGCTATACTCAGCACTTCTTGTGGCTTCTGTTTTTAATTACTATGCTTAAGAAAGCTGTGGGACATTTGAGAGGAGAAAAATTCCTAGAGAGTTGCTAAGCTCTGAGTGCAGCAAAGAAAATAACTCTAGAAAAGGAGCCTGTAATGAATAAAATGAAGGAACTGGATCCTTATGAAGAGCAGAAGATCATAAATAATAGCATGAAGTCACATTGTTTTAACGCAAACTCAGAAAAAATGCTGTACTTAAAAACCTAAGCTCCTGCTTTCAAGGGAGATCTAGAATTAGGCAGATCAGAGTCAGCATGGAGAAAGATAGATGGCTTCAATCTCCTGTATCTTTTTAAAATTAATCTAAAATTAAATCTTTAGTTTTAAGGCTAGAGGAACGAAGTCTCCCCAGCATCCTTCTAGGCTTGCTGGAGAAGGAACTCAGGCAATACATAAATGAAGATTTATGATGAAGCCTAGGATGCATAGTAAAATCAAACATTAAAATATCTGATGTCATCAGAACATTTTGGACTGTATAATCTACGGTTGTAACTTCATGGCAAATAGCAAAAATCATGTTTGTTGTATGTATATAAATATTTATACACGTATATATTGTTATATGTATATAGGTAGAAATGAATTTGGCCTTATGTGGCAAATAGATGAGAACAGAAGACTGTTACTGTGCTCACAGCTTAGCCACAAGAACATGCCCTCTACCAGGAAAATGTATTCCCTTTTTCTAATCTGAACGACGTGTTTTATTCCAAATAAAATATTCTTCTGGAAAAAAAAAAAAAAGGCAGAAATGTGGAGAAATTCAATCCCTATTACCTAATCTTCCTCCCTAGATCTGGGTGTTCTCAACTCATTGATGCTGAGCAGGCAGTGTTAGCACAAACAAATCAATCATGCCATGGCACAGTGACTGGCTCAGCCTCTCACCAGCCATAAGTTGCTTTATTTTTTTTTTTCTCCCTGTTTCAAGAATCCAATTCTTACTTAGAGAGACATCACCAGTCTTATTAACGTCAGTGCATGTGGACACGTTCCACAGTGCCTTCCTCCCCTCTTCTTCAGCTATTCTGATACACATATGGACAAGCTGGATGCCAGAAAGTATTTTCATTGCTGTGCTGGGATCATTCGTAGAGGTTAATCAATAAATAGATAATGGCAAAGGAAATGCAAGGTCTCACAAAACAGGGGAAATGTAGGAAAAGGGCCAAGCTGTGAAAATTATTTTCAAGTCAGGAATTCAGAATTTCCACATGACCACGTTATGCAGCAGAACCATAGATTTTGTCTATAATACTAAGTACAATTTATTGTTTATTACAATTACTTCAAATTATTGCTTTGGCTGCTAATCCTCTGTAAAATTAGGTTTTTCCTTTTTTCTTTTTTTTTTCCCCTTTGGGGCAGATTTTCTGTATTGTTTTAGGGAGTTTTGCCTGTGTGAGGACTGTGCAGTTCTTTTCTCATTTACTGTTGAGTTATAGTTGAGATCAGTTGCAGTCAGAACAAACTGATTGTATGATTCAGCTGAGACCCCTCTATTTTTTTCTTTCTTTTCACAAATGAAATCTTTGTATACTTATTGGTAAGAATGTTATGACTCGTGTGCTATTTTCATGTATGAAAGGACATGAAGAGGCTAATTAATGAAGAAAGCATTTGTTGCATGGATTATATAGCTGCATGTGTGAGTGAGGTTGCATTTTGTCTTCCCTTGTCTTCTTTTCTTTTACATATGTTTATATTGATCTTAAAAATTAGGAAGTTCTTAAAAATTAGTCTTAAATATTAGGAAGTGCACTAATATCTGTAATAAAACAGAAGACTTGCAGAAGCCTAACACTCCCTTCTGCTTGCCAACTGCAGGCCTCAGCATATGGATCTCTGTTTCTGTGGATCCATACCCAATTATCCTGCATCCCTTGATCCATAACTTTACCATAGCATATATGGCCATACTGGCTGCTGGACACGAGCTGTGTTTTGTAGCACTGCAGAAACAAGTTACAAAATACGAACTGGGAGTTGAGGCTGCCTGAGGTAGCATTTGGCTGTTAAGGGTAAGCTCAAGTCTGGTCAGAGAGTTCTTCAAGTAAGGTACCATATTTTTTTACCATATTCCAGTCCAGGCTATTTTTTCCTCAGAGTCATTCCCTGAGTTTTGGTACAGTAGGAAGAAATTATTGTATTTTCCTTTTTTTTGTGTGTGTGTGAGGTGGACTTGCTCCTGCTCTATAGTGTTCATCTAGCTGAGAGATCGGTTTCTATCTCAAGCCATCTAGCTGCATTTGCATTCTAAACCTATACCAGTTTCAGCAACAGCTGCTCTATATCTTGGTCTGGAAACCCCAAATCAGTGTGGATGTTTCTTAGGTTCTGTTTTCTCCATTTTTCCATAGGTATTTCCTGTAACTCTCACCTGCTGAGGATCCGTATCCATCATCTTTAGCTGATGTACAGTGCCTAGCTGCCTATGAAAGAGAAAGATGTAAAATGAATTAATTTGGAGTGCCGTAATTCAATATTAAATAACTAACACATAACAACAACATAAACAAGCAGCCTGAAACGGAAAAAGGTTCTTGGACTCAAGGCAGTGCATTCCTCTTAAGATTCTGTTCTCACACATTTGTTGTCCTATCTTATTTTCCATAAAAAAGCCATCAATCATAACAAGGAAAGAGAAGGTTATAATCTGCGGTTGACCTTCAGTGGAGATAATGATATATTTGCTCAAAAAAGTCTGTATGAAGCAGTGTTATTCATAACTTTATAAAAATGCCCTATTCAAAAACAACATATTGTTTGGGGTGAAAAAAATCATATTTGATTAGAAATGTCAAAATGCCACCATACAGAATATCGGGAGTTATATTTATGTGAAGATTTGACAACAAAGTTTTTGTAGAGTGACAAGCTGCAGAGGCTAAGATCAGTTGTAAAGATTACATTTGCTTCTACTTTGTAAGAAAGCTTTTTCTCTGAAAAGCTAGACATCCAGAATAAAAACAGAATTTTTTTATACATCTTTTTAATGATGAGCTTTAGAAGTGTAGACATCAGAGAAACTTATAAATTGCATAAATTGTGCATTAAGGCTCTGCCTAGTCTGTACTATTTGAGCTTAAAATCTGTCCCTGACTGTAAACCACAATGTCTGCCTTTCATTTTTCTAAATATCCTAAATAACAGCCCTGACCTACGCAATGACTTTCAAAGGGCCCAGCCTTGATCAGACTGTTCCCATTGAACCAGTAGACTTGAGATAGAGCTTGGTCAAAAATCTTAACCTCAAACTCTTCCTGATGTGCCCCTGTCCAACTAAAAGACTCTTTTCATGGTATCCAAAGTATTCATACTAGCAATTAATATAGAAAAAGAGAATCTGCTGCTAGACAGATTGGATAGGGAAAATAGTTCTCTCTCTCTCAAAAGCTGTTTTCTGCAGTCTTTCGGAGCCAAGACATGTTAATTTTCCGGATGTTTTGCAATAGCATCTTTAATTACTGGCTTTTTTTTCAGATGAGGCATGATGACAGCTAGAAAAAGATGTGGGAGGGCAGTTCATATTTGCATTGTTGTGGAATTGCATGTCTCATTATACAGATAGTCAACAATAGACTTCAATGATTAAATGCATTTATTGAGTACTGTGTTAGTTTAAATATTGAAAGGTGCACCTGAAGGTTGACAATAGGTGCATTTCAATCCATAAATAAAGAATTAAAAATAATTCTATGTGGGAGAGTTATTCTTCAAAGAGCTTAGGAGCCTCCACATTAATAATTTTTCTTAGTAAAGTTGTGCTATGCTACAAACATTTTAATATTGACAATTCCTTAAGTACTCAACTGATAAGGGTCTGGATGTCAAGGAACAGAGAGCAGGGAATTACAAGTTTAGGAAACCAGCAGTTTAGGAGGTGTTTTTGGATTCTAGGTAAACACAGTAGCCAAATGTGACTGCTAAAATAAAGAGCACTAGAGTATCAGTTAAGACAACTTTAGAGAGCAATTTAAATGTCAGCATTAACACCCAGTTTACGTAATATAGGGCAGTCTGTTCAGATTTCTGAGTTTCTGAGGCTGATATTTTATTGTGCTGTGATTTACAGTTGTTCTAAAGTAGTGTAAACTAGATATAAGATGTTACCACAACACTTTTCTGAAAATATGGCCCCTGGATGAAAAAATACAGAAAGATATATCTAGGTTCATAGAAGTACATACTTAAGTACTTTCTGAACAGGATGAATCTCTGAGTCTCTGTGCTGGGCAGTGTCTATGTAGGTCTTCGATATACATGTGTGTCTATGTAGGTCTTTCCATATACATGCACCAAAGCTGACTTATTTCAGCCTACGTGCTTCTGTTTTCAAGAGAGTCAAACATCCAACATTTTTCCATCATCTTAGATTTACTTTTGTTTAGACACCAAATTAAAAAAAAAAACAAGAAGTTATCAAATACTGATGTAATATCCTGTACAGGTTTATGCAGGCATGTCATTACAATGGACCTGGAGTCTGTTTTCTGCTCTTCTCCAAGACCCCAAAACTCTATTTTTTTTGTTAAATAATACAAAATTAACTTTCCTTTCCTCCCTCCCTTCCTCTTTCCCTCCCATCCTCCCTCCCTCCCTCCTTTTCTGTCTCTCTCCTTCTCTCCCTTTTTCTCTTTCTCTCTTTCTCTTTCTTTCCAGATGCAGCTCACAGGCTAATATAGCATTTTAGAAAGTTTTTGTACAGGCTTTGCTATAAACTCAGAAAGAAAAAAGGACATCCCAGAGCAGATGGGAAGTGATCCACCAAAATAACCATTATGTGGTGCCTTTTCATGCAACAGAAAATGAAGGGTTCAGATTTCTAGACCGAAGAAGGAAAACAAATAAGTTTGTGCAGTTTCTCAGCTGCAGTAAATAGATTCATCTTCACTGACTTCAGAAGTCTCCATTTCATTTTATTATTATTCACATTATAGTAGCACTATGAAGACTTGATATAGTTCAGAGGTAGAAGATAAATAGTAATAGAGGGATCCTTTTCTCAAAGACAGTTTCTAAGAGGTCAAAAAGTCAGAGAGGGGGCAGGGGAGCAGAGAGAGGTGATTTGTTGTAAACAATACAGCAGTGTAAAGTCATCTTAGAGCTCAAGTAATGGTGCTGGGGGTGAGATGTGCAGAAGGATGACCTGACACAAGAGCATGAGGCTGTGATCCCTGTAACCACAAAAATTCTGGAGGAACTTTTCCCCTTTAGATATCACTTTTAATTCTAGCATTCCTTGTTACCCCAGGGCTGTGCCTCCCTAAGTGCAGAGCATGAACCTCCTCCATACATGCTCAGAGCTGCCCTGGTCTCGGCAACAACAAGCAGCTCCAAGCCCTTGAATGTTGTGCTGCATTGCAGCTCAGTTTCGGTGGGATGGGTGGGTGGTTAGAAAGTTTTATTCCTATCCCACAACCTGCAGATAGGCAGAGCTGCTCTTCTCCGAGCAGGGCACCTGAACCCCCAAGGCCAAGGAGGTAAATTAATTCCTGTCTCTTACCCTTTTGTATAGTATACTTACAAATAAAAATAAAGAGTGCGGGCAGTTGTTTTCTTTTAAAGGTGGTTATAAGGACAGCTATTTGGTTCTTTGAAAGAGTTCAGCCCTCGGCTTTCCAAACGGATATTTCCAGCCTGGCAGCACGAGTAGGCAGAGGTGATAACCTCCAGCTCTATGTCAGCTAAGGACTTTAGAGCACCCCTGCCCCCAGCACTCCTTAATAAGTAGGCTTAGGCAGCTTTCTGCTGGGTACACTGATTTTAGGCAGGACCGAGCTTATGATGCCGGCTGTTTTGGATCTTGTTCAAAGGTACTTGGCTCTCCTCTGAAGGTACCAAGCGCCTGCACAGAGCTGGCGATTTCATTCCTTGACCTGAGCGATGGGAGGCCAGTGCTTTCCCAGAACTCTCCTGCATGTGCCCTCTGGCAGAGGAGTGGGCATCAAAACTGACACTTAGGTAGACCTCCCTTTTGTGCACTATTTGTGCAGTCTTCCAGGACAAAACAGGGACAGTCCACAAATTCACACTTCTGTTGAAATATATCTCTCATTAAGCCAGGTTCAAATTGTTTGATCTATATTGTTGGGAATGTAGCATGTATGTAAGGTCCAAGCCCACTGTCACTGTACCTGAAAATTGTCAAAAGTGAGTCCTACAGGAAGAGGTCATTATATAAAATTTTTAGCAAGCTGTAAAACTGATGTATATGTTTTTCTGTGTAGAGATTATTTAGTCTCCAGTAGTGGCTTACACATGTTAATTAGTTAACAAAACAATGCTGCTTTACTTCAGCTGAGGATCAGACCCTATGTTTTATAGCTTTATCATTCACATAAAGCATTTTTATACAGTTTCATAGGACACATTCTGAACTGTTGTACACCGTTCATTGTAGCTCTGCTGGCTTTGGCAGAGGCTTCTTGATTGAAGTTTGCCTAAGATCCTGCCCCGAAGAGTCTTGTGTCAGAGACAGTGAGATATGTTCTAACATGCGCAGAAGTCAAAAGAACTTTGGTTAAAGCACCAAATATGGTGCTTTATTTTCTGATAGAATTTTCATGAAATTAGAATTAGTCTGGAAGCTGTAATAATATTTCTTTGGTTGAAATTCCAGGTTTTTCAAATACCATTGCAAATGTGTTCTTCTCAGGCAAATACAGTGTGTCCTAAAATGAAAGGGACAATATATCTCACTATTGTATGATGCAACATTGTTCAAACAGTGTTTATAGTTAACTCCTCACAAGGCTTCTGGATGCCTTTTTGGTCTCTGTAGGAGTGTTTCTGTTTTATTTATAGTTGTGTGTTGAACTTTGGCATCAAATTACACCTCCCAAGATTTGATGTCATGAAGTATGTTACCAAAATCAGTTGGCCTATAATCTTGTGGGAAGAAAGCAGACAGTAATTTTATTCAGTCGCTACCAAAGCTAGTAGGAGAGTCACTCTTCTGAGAGCTGCTAAATATCAAAAGGATGGTATAAAACAAACCTACTTTAAAGCCTTACAAGGCACTACTTTCCTGATGGTGCGGCTAGATCCTCTCCTGAAAAATATTTCCCATGCTCTACAGTCACATGAAAACAGTGGGATCTTCTGGACTTTCTTTGCTGACTCTCTTTCAATTGAAAAAGCCATTTAGTGCTTTTATTACTCTCTATAAATACCTACAAATCAACACAGACCTCTAGCTCAAGAAGTACAGGTGTTCAGTGCTTGAGTGTAGCAAAAGAGCAGCTGTGCAATATGTAAAGGAGCACAATTTAAACCGCATCGTGAGCACAGAATGGCCCTGGCCTTTTTCAGGCCATCCTCCCCAAGTGACCAGGTCCTGCAAGGATGCTGCTCTCAGGGTTTACCATCTAGAAGTCAGACATGAAACAAAACAACCCGATCACACTCCTTTTCTCTGAGTGATTACTGAACAGTATAGGGAGCCAGGAAGAAGAAGAGCTGCAGATTGATGGGCTGGAGCTGGTAAAACCAAGTCCGAAATGCTCTGGAAGTATATGGGGCAGCAGGAGGGGGTGTGAAGAGTAATTCCCGTGTATGTCAACAACATGTGCCAGCCCAGAAGACATGGAGAAGATAGTCTTATTTCAATCATAGCTGGATTTGAAGACCTAGGTATTTTGAAAAGATTTTAGTTTAGTTATGTAGGCGAGGCTAACTGTGGTAGTATCTGTATCTGCAGAGAAGGGCTGAGATCCCCCAGTTACCTTTAAATAAGCTCTGATACTGGCATCAATATGGTCATAGCAGTCCAAAGCTCAGTACAGACTGATTTATCATTGTCAGGAGAAGTATTTCTTAGTGATTATATTGTAATCAGATTTTGTAACAACAAAAAAATCAGGAATACTATAAAATGTGGGAAAATAAAACAAAATATATCTGATTATTATCTACATCCAGAGAGGGCCAAAACTGGGGAGCTATCCTTGCAGTTTCTTTGGAAGCATGAGTTAAAGGTGGATAAACATGTCCTTTATAAAAGACCAGATCAAAATGAATTCCCTAAGCAAAGTTGCATAGTTATTTATGGGGTAGGTATGAATCCCTGGCATTAGTAATATACCCTAACCACTCCTGAAGCATCTGCCTCCAGCCAGGTCCAGCCCTTACCCTCATCAGGTAAGCTGTACAAGATGCATTCAGAAACCTGTTTGTGCACTGCATGCTCTCTCAAGTCCTAACCTGAGTTCTGTCACTAGCTGTGCAATAATTAGTTCTCTGAATAAGGGGACAGTCCTGGAGCCTGCTTTCCTACATGTTTCTGTCTGTCAGCTGATCAAGTGATTTTTATGAAATTTTTATCTTTGGGTATCTCTAATCTCCTCCTGCAGAACATTTTGGCAATGGCATCTGTGCATCATGTGTTATATATACACATATTAGACTACAGAAATCATCTGGCAATACCTGTTGGGGAGACCTTGCAAGTGCTTGGGCCCATCTCCCCTGTCAAACCTGTATACCCCTGTCAGATTTGTCTAACTTCAGACAAGGGAGGCAAAACACACAAAGGATGGCACAGATATGCAGACAGATTGACGTTCTAAGTATTGCTTCCACCGGAAATACACCTAAGACAGCCAGAGAAGTACACTGAAGATCAGATCTTCAAACAATGCAATTTGAAATTGTAAGCCGAAGGACTTCATCAAGTTTATGAAGAAAGGCAGTGGTTTGACTCTGCAGGCCAGAGAATTCAAATAAGTACATGTAGAAGGGCACATGCTGAAGGACACATGCTGAAATGACTTCACTGATAGAAACCGGGGACTCACTGAAGGCTTCCAATAATAAAGGCAAAACAAAAAGCTCAGTATGAATCAGGATCCCAGAGGCAGTCACCACTTCATGAAAATGACCCTGGGAAACAATGGTCACTAACAGAAGCAGGCAGCCCAGGGCTGACAAGGTTGTCGCACAGATGTGTATTAGAGGGAAATACGCAGCACATTCACCAAAACCCCAGAAAGGAGAAACAGAACTGTGTTCACCCTTTTCCTCCAGCCATTTGTCAAGCAGACAATAGCTTCAGAAGAGCACAAGGACAGAGCTCTTGGGTAATGGGTACCAAGGACAAACGGAGCCACCACTGGCTCTCAGCAGGGCTTCTTGTGGGAAGGCAGGATGCCTGCTGGCATTTGGCAGACATTCTGCAGCTACGTGTGGGACCGCAGGGCAGCTCGGGGACGAAGTGTGATGGACATTGTATATACTTGAATTCTGTGTTGGGTTGTAGTTCATGGTTATTGTTTTGTTTCTCTGGGGAAAGAAGATATTGAGAAACTCTACATTCAAGAGGCTCTCAGGAGAGCAAGCCAGAACTAGTTGCTGTGGTGCTTAGAGGCTCCAGTGACAGTGTTGACTGGTGAGGAATGACTTAGGCACCATGTGAAAGACACTGTTGTCAGTGTCCTGAACACCCTACAGAGCAGCACTGCAGAAGGTCCTTGCTATATGTGTTCCTAAAGAATGTTTGGATTTCGACCCAGGACTTCTGTAGAGAAGGGTAAAGTCACTAAAACCTCCCTTGCTTTCTCACATGAGGGCCGTAACCCTGAGTAGAGTCATGCTCGCTCACTCTCTGTGGCCAATATGACTCTTTGCTTCTTTTACGTGCAGTAGAGCAGCTTCAAAGTGCAGGGTGGAGAGCACTTTCACCCAGAGCAGCCTGTGGCCTCCTTGGTTAGGGCGTGGGTTTGAACCCCCTCGGGCACCGCAGGGCGTAAAACCCAGGCTTCCCACATCTATGGCAAAAGCTCTGACCAAGGAGCTTTGGAGCACAGCAGAGGAGGGAAGCATCTGCTGCTGATGCATTTTGCAGAGAACTGCCTGTGAACAATATTTTCTTTTCTTTCTTTCTTTTTTTTTTTTTTCAAACAGATCTCTCCCCTAGGCAAATGAGGTGCAGGAATGCTGAGTTTATTGGATCTGATGGTGCTTAGGCATGAGCTAACTTGGTTCCATTAAATGAGAAGCATTTCTGGACATGCCCACAGTAGAATTTCAGGAGTCCAGGGAATTTTAATGTGAAAAGGTGGTGCCTGTTAAGTTTAGGCATCTCCAGGGTGGGGCAATAAATCAGTAGGAATTTTGAATGCTGCCATTTTGGACTTAGGTGTTCAGTCACATTGAACATTCTTATATTCTTTCTGTCAGGCTGAATTCAATTCCCTAAATTTCCTAATGCCAGCAGTGTAACTGATCCTTGCTGAGTAGGAACAGTTTTTCTCTAATTCAAGAAGTATTACGCCTGGCAAAAGAATGAAAACTATCAGCAGAGATGATACCACAATGTTCTGACTCTATAAGATTTATGGGGATGTGGGAAGCCAGTTTGGATGAATCATAAATAATTACATGTAATATACTAATTTATTTGCAGAATGGGAGCAAGTTCAGTTTTATCCATTAATTCAAAAGACTATCCATGTGAACATCTGAGAAGAGTAATTTAGTAAATTCAAGCCTAAATCAAATCAACTAAAAATAGAAGAACTCGCAGATGGGTGAAGTGCATTGAAGAAAATTTAAAAAGAAAGAAATAAAACCTACGGTCAGAACCGACAGCCCTGTGTGCACAAAGGAAGATACCGTAAAACACTCACATATCCTGAATAACCATTATTTCTCGTTGTTTAAAGATGTGCCATTTTAACACTGAGAATGAATTAGGCATGCAGCAATATGCACAATATGTCTACTGGTGCATGTTGTGGGCACAGTGCTAGAGTCAGCTGACTTTTCCTGGACTCACAGAAGTGTGATAGCAGAATTTGACCTAATGTCAAAGCTCCATCCAGTCATGTGGGGAAAAGCGCAAACCTGACAAGTATTTCAAGGGTTTGATGTTTTGCTCTTGGGGGCTAATTTTATTACATTGACCTTGGCTTGTGCTGATAGCTCTCTGTGGCATCAAAAGAAGTTCTTTGGCTGAAATAAGTAATAATATCAGGCCCTAACTGGAAAAAGTTCCTGAAGATGAGAAAAGTCCCATTCTGATCACATCAAAGCTCTAAAGCTCATTTATGCAAGCAGTCAGAGAAGTCTGAATGATGGAGATGAATAATAAAATTTCATTAGCAACTAGAGGCTCAGAGCTGTATTGGAAGCAGCTCATCTCTGTTTGGTAGAACCAGTTGTTAAAAATTGCTCTGGAGAAGCAAGATTCCTATTGCTGTCAGCAGCTTTTCCTACCTGTCCTACCTCCAGAGCTGGTCATTGCTAGTGTGGCAATACCCTGAGTGTGCACTGAGGGTGGGCACTGAGGGACTGCTGAGAGGGGCCAGAGCTTCACGGAACAACTACAGACTCTAACAGAAAGCTGCAAGCTTTTATCAGCTAAGTGGGCAAGACACAAAAAGGATTCATGAGGCAGAGACCTGGAAAATAAAGGCCAAATCAGGTCCGTGATAGATGCCAGAGCCAGAACATAAGGTTTCATGACTCAGAAGCTGGTTTTTTTGGATCACTCTGCCTGTCATTCCATATTTGTTGATATGGAATATCCATATCCTGACAGATGCATTTTGCATATGCTTTGCCTAACAAATATGGCCATATTTCCTCCCTTTCCTTTTTAACTCTTCCAGAAACAAGGTAACCAGGTTTCAATTAGAACTGGCAGGGAACTTTGGACAATGCATTTTCCACAAAAAGCAAAAGGTGTTTTCCAGATCCAGAGTGTGTGATTTACTTTTAAAATGAAAATTCATCCAAATTATATATCCTAAAGCACACATTGTTTCTTTAGAAAGTAAGACATCTACAATTAACTTTGAACTCATATGGAGAGCAGGAATTTGACCCATTCTCTTCAATGCTCACTCATAATATTTTCTGTCAAATCTCTCTTTCTCTCATTCTCTTCATGAAAAAGAAGAGAAGGAAAAAAAAGTTCCTCATCAAGACAGAAACTAATGTAAAGATTTAGGTGGATGTTTGTGTGGCATCATATTTTCTAGCCTCTTTACTATTGCAGTTTAAAATCTACAAATTGTAACTTTCTCAAATATGCTAATTTTGGAAACTCTACTGTGTAATTGTTCTGAATAATTGCAATAGTGGCAATTAATGTGCTATGTGACTGTCACATATTCAAAAAGAAAAATTTGAGTTCTTTTATATGAAGTGGGAGAAATAGGTTATGTAGTACACTCCCATTCTGTCCAGTTGTAGTCTACACTAAGATTCATGTTCCTGTTTCAGAAATCATATTTTGCACACTATTATCTACTACCAGCCTATAATTCAGATTTTATATCTACTAAAAATCTCTGAAAGTAAATTGTTGTCTTAATTTCCCATGAAATATGAAGAAAAAGAGATGTGCAGAATCATTTTCTTTTTTTCTAAATATTCACTTGATTACTTGTGCAAACACTCCTTGTAGTAAGTTTTCAAACTGTTTAACATAAACCTCCTTAAACTTCTGGATGGGAATTCAGTGTCAGAAGACATTAAGGGAGCAAATATAGACTTAATTAGGAATAGATGTAAAGCAATGCTAATTAGGCAGAAGCCTGTTCATCCAGATCATCTGCCTGTCCAGTGGTGAACATGCAGAATTGTTTTCCACCCTTCTCCCCCAACCCCTTGTTCTGCAATACAGACTCTATGCCTAGCTGAGACAATGTAAAGAAACCCTGAGGCTTCTCCAGGCTCTCTTCGGGATCAGACAGATGCCTCCAGGCAGCTTTGTGTCACTACAAAGAGATAGAGGTGATCAGACTCCACTCACATTTATTCCAGATCCAGCTCCAATGACAAATCTGCATGGAAACTGTGTGAACATGTGTGGAGATATCTTAGTTCTCAGGAAACACATTTGCTTGCTTGGTGAGTCATGTTCAGCACCGCATTTATCCATGTTCACACAATTTCTTTTCAACTTAGGGTGGAACAACATAAGTTCCTGTATACTTGAAATGCAGACAGAGGAAACATTTCTGCCAATACATTTACTATGGCAGCATACTTCCAGTTGCAATGATAACTTTTTGCCCACTTCTTTTTCTTGAAGAACCAGAATTTAAAGTAAGAAAGAATCTTTCATGTTGCCTCTGAATCTTCACCACTCAGAAGTCAGACAAGACTTTAATTGAGAGAATATACCCATTAGTGCTGCCAACTAGAAGCTTCTCTGAATAAGATCTATAGCAAGGAATTGTGAGATAAGCCTGTAAAAGTAACATTTTATGCCTGAATTCTTTCAATATCTAATCTAAGTACAAGTTCCAGATCAAATCAAAGAGCTCTGAGAAGGGCATTAGTGTCACTTTTCTCAAAAGTTATATGTTCTGCTTGTGTGAGGCTGCTCTTTTTGCTATAACAAGGTTGACTGTACATTGACTAGCAATATAAAACTTGCTTCCTCATGGAAAATACATAGCTACTAATCATCCTGAAAGAAGCTTGGGCTAACTGAGACAGCATACCTATACGTAAAGCATGCTTTGAAAAACAAATGTCTCTTGAAGTTATCAGGCCCTGTAATTCCCGCTTTTCAATTGAAGGTACCAAGGACTCTTTCTTGGAGTGAAGGATGAGGGAAGTATCTGACTGAGGAATAGATGCAGTTGAAAGCAAACTTGGTCACAGAAGCTTTTCTCCAGGACTTGTCTATAAAAATCATTTTGCAGAGTTTACATAGTCTCTAATTTATTAGACAATCAGATTTTTACATTAAACACATATATACTTACTAAAAGGAAAATGTTAGGTTTAAGATTTCAAAAGCACTTTTTCCATGTGCACGTCTACTGGTGGGCAGAAGTATTCCACTGGAATTGTTGTACAGCAACAAAAATATGTTTAAATGGTTTTTAGTTCTGGTTGAGTTAATGCATGTTACTCTGCTTAGCCATATTCATCAACTGTATATTTAGATTATTTAGCAAACTGTTGAGAATGAGTATGTTATTTTGCAATTCTATCAGAAATTAATCAAAGCTAAGCCATTGTGACCGAAGAATTATTCAAGGTATAATATGTAGAAAAGTAGTTTAATTGCTGCTTATTTATACTGTTGGTGCCCATTTCTTTCCCTAACGACGTTTGAAATAAAGCATGGCCCATTAAAACATTATGTTGCAAAGACATCTCTGATTTAGGTGTAAATGTAGTGACTGTATGTTCAGAGCTGCATTTGTATTCAAGAAGTCTTGTATATTAATTTACAAGGGCATAGCACAGGTTATATCACTGTTTTGATTCGATTTACCTGTTCTGCTGTGCATTTACAAATTAAAAAGAACTCTATTCTAAAATTGTGTTTTGCCTCACAGTAATCCCAATTTGATGATAGATCAATTAGTCGTTACCCTGATATGACTTTTCTTGGAATGGCCTTTAAAATGTATGCAAAATAATAATACAAAAATCATCCATCCATATACCTGTATATATATGTGTATTATCCTTTTATAGCATTTCACTGCTATAAAAGACTGTGGCAAACTATGATCTTCACACAGATTTCAAGTATTATAATGATTCAGAGCTCAAAGATAATCATAGTCTCTTCTAAACCTCTAAGAATGCAGAATGACATGCCCAGAGGGAAATTACTGAAAGGTTGGCCACCCTGACAACTGAATTCTCCAGGAGCACAAAAGATCCCTGAGCTAACTGAAATAATCAAGTAACTGTGTAGGGTCTGGCAGATTTCTTGGATTGTCCTTGCGCTATAGTACTGCTAGGAATCCTAGTGGGGAGCTCCCTGCTGCTGGGTTGCACCTCGTATTCCTGCTGTTTCTAGTCATAAAAGGGGGAAGTAGGCAGAAGTACTGGCAAGATAAGTGTGGTAATGTTTTTTTTTTCTTTGCAGAAACTGCCTTTGGTGACAGGTAATATGATCCACTTTCTAAGCAGGCAAGGGGTACAGAAGGCAAACGGACTCAGATCTCACCAGCCCTCTGAGCTCATTAGAGGACTGTTAAATTAAGAACAAAAGGGAAAAGGATAGAGGACACACACTTAGCATAATGGAAGAATGTCAAGAACAGGCTTAATCAAGGCAACAAGTAAGAAAAAAAAGAGTCTTAATTATCTCTCTAGGTTAGATTTCAGAGTAATAAACAAAAGAAATAGCAAGGGTTTATTTTATGGTCTTATTTTTGACTTAGTTGGTATTAATGAAATTTGGAAAGATTTTCATGACTTGATTGTTAATGTCATGGTTTTAGAACTGAAACCAGAAGGGACTGCCTGAGTACAAGGAGAATGAGTGACACTCCACCAAAATTATGTCACTTGTTTCTAAATCACAAATAACTACAAAATGAATAATACTGAGTCTTTATGGATTCGTGTTCTAATGAAGAAAGTTCAATGCTGACAACCAAACTAAGCTAATAACCAAGATGGCCATTTCCCTAAGCATGTGTGCACATTATATCCAGGAAAAAAAAAAAAGAAATCAAAACAAACCGTTGATATATTGTCAGTGCTCAAATATCCTTGAAATGTTACAGATTTTTTGAGAAAAAAAAATCCCATCTCAAAAATGATTGATCAGGAATTCTCTGTTAGACCTTCACTCAAAAGATAAAAGGTATTGGTAGCATAACTAATAATGATGTAATTGTATGTATCATTTTTAAGCAATTCTTCCTTTCATGTTGTAATTTAAAGCCAACAAACCCAATAAAAAATGTACTTGAATTTAGCTTTAATCATACTCATAGATTTATACTCTCAGTTTGTAGTTGATATATTAATACTCACTATATATGGCTCACTCTGGCAGTTTGCTTTACTCACATGAGTAGTTCAGTAAGAGGTCCTTTATATTATGAATTTCAGGAGTCAGGACAAGGGGAAGCTGGTTACAAAATTCCTGGCTCTGTTTTCATCATTGGGTTAACTAGTATGTTTATATGATGCAAAAGCCAACCACAGGTTGCCTAATTCATACTTACAGCACTGCATGTTCCTATTATTTTGTGTAATAATATATCATTTACTTTAGAAAGACTTTTCTCATTCTATTTTATCAGTGGTTCACAGATAGATTTAGAAACAAGTTGAACATAAGGACTTATAATTTTTGCAAACCTCTGTTTAGAATCTTTCCCCTGTCCATGTTAATCATAAATTGCATTCATCACATGGAAGACTGTTTGTTTGCTTTTTCTGTTTATCTATCTGCTTTGCTTATATATAATACCCATTGGGGATGGCACATACAATGGCATCAAAATGGGTTATAGTTTCACAAATGGATGGTTGCCACACAGATGAAAAGATAAAAAGAAGAGAAAACCAGAATGATTGCAATACCAATCAGTGTTGTTTTCTTGCTCATTTTTGATTCCTGACTGTCAATGTGAGTTAAAGATCCAAACCACAACCAACAATATTTTTGCTTCTATTCCTCCACTGAAAACTGATATGATAGTTAATACTTTTCTCTACTGTTTCTTATCCAAGACAGGAAGAGAATTTTTATTTTCTCCTAAGAAGAAAAATTGTATTTCAGTATACTAAACCCTTTCTTCAGCTAACTGGATTTTTTAATGTAAATTTCTTATTCACCTTGTTGTGTCTATCACTAATATATGCTATTTCTGTTGTTTAAAAAAAGAAAAAGAAAAAAAAGAAAAGAAAACAATACAACTACAGGCAGAGGAAAATGCACAACTTTTTCAAATGAAGGAACAAATACAACAATTAAAATATGCAAAAAAGTAGGATGAACTGATCTAATAAATGTCTTACTTTTAAAACTTGAGCCCTGGGACAATACCATGATGGCACACCAGAAAAACAAATGACATTTAGTGGCAATATTTTGGGTTTCTCAGGCACTGGCAGGTATTCAGCTTGCAGACTCTGTTCAACCTTGTCACCGTTTCTGAGGACTAAGTGTGAACTCTAAATAGCTTTTAAATGGCCAGAGATTTAAATGGTTCAGGGGAAAGATTCAGACAAGCAGACCCATATGAGTTAATATATAGTTAAATTGTGGAATATCTAAACAGGATGTTTCAGATGCTAAAATTCACATGATTCTAAGAGAAAACTAGGCAAATTCATAGAAAAGAATACATTGATAATTATGCTATATAAGGCATCTCTAGTTCTAGTGGTTGATGAAACAGAAATGGTTGGATGTTGGATGAATATTCTTGAGAAGCATCACTCACATTCTTTGCTTGTCATTTTCCTTTAGCCTCTTTTGAGAACAGGACACTGGGCCAGATAGAACTATGGTGTTACCCAGTAATCTAATCTCATGTTCTTATACACTGAAGCACCTGAGATGATAGTGTAGACACAAACATTTTTCTCATGAAAGCTATCTGGGACACCTTACTTTCTGAAAGAATGTGTCCAGAAGTGTGGCTGCCCACCTGAGATGATTAGATGGCTAATTTGCTCTTAGTTCTGTTTGAGAATTATTTACAAGCTATCTTTAGTTCTCTCTTTGGTCAGAGAGCCAGTAATACTTTGTGATAGGATAGAGTTCACCAGCTGTAGGTGTATTCAGTGGGAAAAAAAAAAAAGTAGTTGATTTCTACTTTTTAATAAGTGCCTAAAGTTTAAAGTAAAGCCTCGGACTGGGACACCTGGATTTTAGACCTGCCTCAGCAGGTTGGACCATGTTTCCACTTATCAGAGGATCACACTAATTTAAATTAAGAGATACCTATTCTGCAGGGTAGTCTGAGACAGAGGCTTCTTTTGCCTCTGAGCTGAAAACTGAAAGCCCAAGGGCACAAGACTCATGAAGGTAAAGAGAACCAGTGGGATCTTGGCTCTGTAGCAAAGTGGTTAGAGTATGTAGGCAAAATTGAGGTGTGTGAACTTTACCCCAAGCCCAATGCGGACAAGGGCTTATTGACGAGCATGAAAATAAATGTAGCAAGAAGTTTAGACAGCAAATTCTTGTATCTCCAAGGACTTGCAGATATATGTAAAGCTTCTTTAATGTATTCGCACATCCTTACATTTAGATCCAGGAGAAAATCAAATGAAACCAAACCCTTTTTTTTCTGAATACTTTTAATAGAAAGATAATAGTTTCCTCTTTGGAATTTATGTTTTGAAAGACTGCTCAAGTTTCTGCTTCAAGGAATTTAAAGATAGTCTTTGTTTCCCTAAATTTCCTGCATCGAAATGGAAGCAACTTGAGGGAAGGGGAAGGAAAGCAGAGGGAGGAGAGTTAATAATGACATGGCAATCTACTTTCCCTGGGCAAGGCAAATAAAGGTTAACCACAATGAATGGAGACTCTGTTTTGCTTAAAATCAGAGTAATTCCTGGGTACTATAGCTTGATTTCCAAAGAAACAGTTTGTTGCTGAATTAGAAGTTTGTATCGAATGGCCTCAGTTTAATCACAAATTAGTTCTAGCTGGAGGTATTTTAAGTAAGTTAGTCATGTTTGCAAAAATTATGAATCTTATTTTTTATGGTTAATCACAGCAGCTTTGAAATCAAAGTTAATAACTTTTCCATAATTTATTTCTGCTAATAACAGCTATTTTAACCATAGCTTTCACAAAGCTTTGCTCTACTCATTAACTACAGAGGTACTAGGGCAAAGTGTAACAAAGTCAGACAGGCCTGAACGTTTCCTTAGTGGAGTTTTGATCAGCTAAAAAAGCCTTCTAAACAAAAGGCCTGTCTCAACATCATTCTATTAGTTTGCTCTAAGAAGTGATTCAATTATTATAAATCTTCAGATAGATATTAGTTTATACCTTTCGTTCCTCTCTAAGTGCTGGTATTCATATGTTACATTCATGCACACATTTATGTGTTTGAGGGCAAATACAAGTAAGTAGAAATTTAGCCTATATAAATTTTAGCTAATTGTCATACATACTGAAAAGTCTTTCTTTATTTTCCAAATCACGTATAAATGTATTGTTTTCATTCATGTTTATATATGTTTTTGTGTATACACATATAGAGGTGAAATCCTAGTTACCATCCTCTTTATTTGCTTATTTATTTTTGTCAATACTTATGTAGCAACAGAGAGAGGAAGAAATTAATGCTGTCATAGTGTGATGTAGTGTCAAGTTTTTATCAGAATTATTTAAAGATGGCTATGCTAATCACATACAGATAGTCACTCATGGAAGATATGTTGTATGTGAGTAATATAAATCATCTCAGACTAGTCTCAAGAAACTGAACAGATCCTATATTAAGGATAATTTAGAGTCAAGTAACAAGGGTAATGTTTGTTGGAGAGATCTCCAACATACAAGCTCGAACCAATTTTCACAAGTATCTGTGATCCTCAAGATTATGTATATAATTTCCTTGTTCCTGAATGATATCAGGTTCTAGGGCAGACCTGCGCTTGCTCCACAAAGAATTAAGGGACTGCTACATTGAGCATTGCAATGTCTAATATTTTGATTTCTGATCCTTAGAACAGGATTTCTTAGAACAGGTTTACCCTAAGTGTCAAAGTCACAGATAGTGTAAATGTGGCGCCTTAAATCCTTCAGAATGGTCTCTACAAAACTTGCTAATATACAATGGTGTCTGAACAGTACTTCCACTCTCCGTGCTCTCATGTTCTGGTCATGTTCCTCCGCAAGGCTGGGGCATTTTCATTCCCAGAGAGGGGGCATCAGAGACTCCTGGTTTTTAATTTCTGGGGAAAGGAGGACAGTATGTGCAAACTAGAAAAGATCAATGGTTTGCTGTAGTCGCCTCCTTGACCTGGAAAGTCAGCAAAGTTGAACCCACAAGTCAGGGCTATACCTTCTACAAAGCTGGCATGTAGTCAAATAGAGAAACATAGAAGTTTAATCCCTATCTTAAATCCTACAGTGAGATGAGGAACCTTACACAACATAAAGCTATCAAGAGAAACATCTGAACCATCTCCTGAAGACAGCATTGTATGCAGTTTGTTTTAAGAAAGCTAGCATGTATCATTTATTTAAAAGAGATCCAGAAAAGCAGATTGTGACCCCGTGTTCTCCATTGGCTCCTTTAGAAGGTAGGCCTAGAATCTGCATCATACTGACATAATTTTATCTGTCTTAGGTAAATGATTTTTTAAAGAGGTGAATTTCATTCATTAATAGGATGATAATAGTTTCATATGTCAAAAATAATAATTAACCCATCTATGAAGCTCACCTACAACTCACTATATAATACTACGGAGCATGTTATGATGAATATGTCATAATGATGATTATTATAACTCTTCAAAAACTCCCCACAAATTACTAGCGTTTATAGTAGTCCGCTGTAGGCCTATAGAGTCTACATTAGATTTTAGAAAAAATCTGATGAAAGAGTTTTATCTAGCAGAGAACAGAGGCCAGATGTTAGTCATTCAAGTCAAACAGGATCTTCCCCAACAGTTCTTTTCTAGAATCATGTGTATCCAGTACTGCAAAAAGTGAGTGAGGAGAGACCATTTTCAACAGAATTATCTTACTACACTTGCACTAGTTGCAGACTGAAACTAAAATCCCATCACTCATCAGAGAACAGACTTTGTCTCAGAGATTTCTAGATCAAGTGACACCATAATTGGAAAATTTGTCTCCCATCTTCCTTACACAGGATTTGTCTTAAAAATCTACTTCATGTTCTTTTCAAGATAGAGTTTTATGATATTTATTTTATACAATGGCTGAATCATAAAATCATATAGTGTACATTTTCATAAATATAACAATAGCCAAAAGGGAAGAAGCCAACTAATATGGTGAACTGATTTTGGAGTCACCAAGATAAACATTGTATCAACCTTTCAAAAACATCCTTTGGCACACAGAGAAAAAGATTAAATTATGAAATGTTTCATACAACGTTACTTTTGATTTTATGTAGTTTGCAATCTCATTGCAACCTTACCAGCAGCTAAGCTGCCATTTGGCAGTTGTGGATGAGTTAATAACTCAGATATTTTTGTCAACTGCCAGAAACAGCAATTTTAGCATTATTTGGCAGAAAAAAAAAATCCTTGATGTGATTATAAATCAGGACACATGGAATCCAGGTCTTCAAATACCCTGAAATTCTCAGAAGGATCACGGTAAACAAGATATCAGAATACAGATATTGTTGTATTGTTTTGAAGGTAAAAGAAAATGAGTCTTGCAGGCCATGAACTGGATAGAAAAAAAATAGCTTATTTTTGTCGTATTTCTAAAAGCACAGTGAGCTGAATTTAGGCTATTGACATAAATAATTAAGTCAAGAGTTAAAGAGAAAATTCCAGGAAATTTCCCCTTTTTCATAAAATGCTTCTCTTAGCTGCAGGTCTGTACTTGGACTGCATTTAATTTTTTATTTGGATTAAAATTACACTAATGTATACATGCTCGCCAAAACGCAACCTCATTCACATGGCAAGTAGCAAACCGAATAATGTCCCTGCAAGCAGTCTTTGTTACAATTTCTCTTTTAAGTATGGGAAAGGTGATGGATTTCTTTCATGAAAAACAATCCCGCATATTTGCAAGTAGAGCAATTACACAAGACAAATTGATTTTTATGAAGAATTTTCCTTTAGATGATAACTAGTCCTTGTTATTACAGCAGAATGGAAAATGTTTCTTCCTGAGAAAGCATCTGAAGAAGAACGATATTCAGGGTTGTCCCTGGAGTGTATTAGCATTTCTCTGTTTTGTTAAACATAAAGAGACAACGGATAAGGAAGAGTTTTGTTCTTGTTGTTTTCTCTTCCACTAAGAATCCCTCCAGGAAAAAAACTTTGCACACCCCCTTTTCTCCGTGGATTTTAGATGTTGTCTTTATTTTTTTTCCTTCTAACCTGCTTTTGATGTAGCCACTACCTCATTCCACTTCATTCCTCATTTTGTTAGCACCCCTCTCTCTTTCTCTTTGAACTCACCAGGATTTTATTAGGGTAGCCAATGCAAATTTAACACCATGTTTCTTTTTAAAGAGCCTTTTTTTTCGTGGCAGTACCAGCCTTCTAGCCCCTTTTTGACATACAAGCTCTGGGCCAATAACTGGATGCATAGAAGGCTTATATGTGGCTATAAGCAAAACTGTCTTTTAAAAAAATTTTTTATCCCTTGGTAACAAGGTTGGGTGGTGGGGAGATAGGAGGAAATGGGTAACAAAGAAGAAAATGTGACAGAGGACACCTTGACTCAACTGCAACATTATCCATTCTAATCAACATGTCAGTAGTGCTAAACTATTTTCAGAAAAAAAGGGTTCTTTACTTTGGAAGAGAGTTCTGCCTGCAGGTGTAATATTCATTCTTTTATATATTTTGCATTCCTCATTCATTCCTTCTGATAGTCTGGTTTCAAGTTTCCCAAACTTCTGTGAATTCTTCCTGAGTTATATTTTTGGATCCTACTTCCTTATTTTTATGTTTTTGGATTGAAGAAAGATATCTTTCAAAGTAAATCCAAGAAGTTGAGAGCAGCACAAAAATCTCAAATTTGGAACAATCTCTTCACCAGGTTGGTGCTAATCCTGACCATATTCTACTCATAAATCACTTGGGAATCTCTGTGTTTTCTTAATATCAGTCTACATAAAATGCTGCCAGTAAATTGCTTCACTCAGAAGACTTTGGGCCAGCAGGAGTAACAAATTGCACACTGTGTAATTTCGGATCACCTTCAAGCCTTTTCATGGAAAGTTTTGTTAACTAGTAAAGGACCGTTAACTACACTTAAAGGCATAATCCTCAAGGCCAGGGCAGGATATTTGACTAACCAGTGAGAAATTAAGAGCAGATTTTTTTTTTTTTTTTCATGAATATTGGCTGAAGTAAATCTTTACATCTAGGTCTGCCTCTGGCCATGCACTGGGAGTGGCAGAGCTTACAGAACCTGTTCAGATGTGTGGCGAAGGATAACTTTTCCCTCAAATCCTACCAAAAGACATGCATACAGGTAATAAAGCCAAGCAGAAGAGCTATATGTAGATAGAGAAACAAAAAGGAGGCAAAATGCCTTTATGAGTACAGCCTTTGCCTCTAGCAGGTCCTAGGGACCTGAGATTTCTTTGGGTGGGACCCTTCAGAGCTTCTCATAGGTCGACTGAAACCTACTGAAGTCTTTTCTGAAATTATGTTTGCCCTGCCCTGCTCCCAAGTATTACGCCGTGAAAAATTCTGCACAGTCTGGGAAGACTGCATTCCACTATTGTGGATTTCATAAGCCCTATAAAAGCTGACATGTGGATTTAGGAGCCCAAAATGTTTGCATAAATGTCTTTTAGCAACTAAATAATTGCCCCTGAAATACCCCCAAAGAAGCCAAAGGAAACAGAA
The DNA here is from genome assembly GCA_013389825.1 of Crypturellus undulatus. Lineage (NCBI taxonomy): Eukaryota > Metazoa > Chordata > Aves > Tinamiformes > Tinamidae > Crypturellus > Crypturellus undulatus. The sequence continues at coordinate 910,022 of VWPW01030931.1, forward strand.
ATCACCATCTACAAAAGATTAAAATAAATTTCATGTTTCTCAGCCAAGCTGTTGTGCAGTTACTACAAGCCAAAAAAGGAAAATTTTCAAGAGGTGAAACCACTTCCTTTTTTGAGCCCTCATGTCTCCCAAACATCTTTTTGAATTTACCTCAAACTTTCTGTTAAACTTCTACTTTGGCAGAATAATATACTTATGAAAATTCATGCAGATTGAATTGGTCTGGTAAAAGGCAATGGAGAAGTAAAAAAATCTGACTTTGAGTGGAAATCTAACTTCTAAAGCATCTAAGAAGACAAAATAAATGGAGAAATATACCAAAGCAAACCAAGAATATTTTGCCATGAATTCATTTTAAAGAAATAGGAAAAAAAAAAGTGCTGTCATTCTGTGTATTTAGTATTGATGGCAGAGGGGTCTAACCCACCGTGATCTGCATGATTTTGTAGAAATCTGATTATTCTTAAAGGTTATTGATATGTTTTATTCCCTAGCTCAAGTAGCACCCTCTACTGGCTGGCCCATGGTCTTTCGCTGCAGTCAACTCCAAAGAAGGACCTAGCCTTTGGTAACAGGTCCGTACGTTGATCTATAGTGGAAAATTGAGTTAGATATTAGATTAAAAATATCGAAAGAAAAAAAAAGTCATAGAAGCATTGGGAAAAACTGTGGACTGCTCATAAATTTTAAGGGAGTTTGGCTCTTTGACACAAGGACAGTTTGGCTACTCCTTTGTGGTTTGTTTCATATTTAGTCTTTAACAGAAGCTGAGCAGGAAACCATCTGTTCTTTTCACTAGATGGCATAGATATTTTCTCTCCAGAACAGTGAAGGTATATAACCTTTTTGGAAATATTTGGAAAAACAATTGTCCCCTCACGGGCAACTGAGGAGATGCGAGCACTGCCTTTGCACGCAAGCAGAGTATGCCTACTGAAGTGCTGTGGTTTTGCAGGCTTATACGCAGACAATGTTCAAGGCATGCACATACGTCAAGCAGGCTTGCTAGACAGATTGCCCTTCCTTTCACTCCATTCCAGAGCCTTTAATGGGTTCTCTCAAGGTTGAGAGAAATTTGGCTGTTACTGTTTTAACCTCCACAAATGCCTGATGTCATTTACTCACACATATTGGCAAAAATTCATGTCTGATCTCTCCCAGTTGTTTTCTCTCTGTTTTCCTCTCTCTCCCTCTAATAAAGTTATTTTTTCGTTGGTTTTCCATATGTTTTCCCATTCCTTCCTAGGGATGCTGCAACATAAACACCCAGAAACATGAAACAAAAGCCTGACAAGCAGTTTGATACAGGAGGAGGAACATTTGTCCTTGTGGTGCCCAGTGCCCTGGTGATGTGGCACTCCACTGACAAGTACCTTTGCTGAGAGCTAGCTCCAAACAGCTCTGAAGACAGTGTCCTCCAGCCACAGTCAACTTGCATCAGACCCATGAGGCACCTCTGAATGCAGTTTGTTCAGATGTGCCTGCCTTATCGCACCTTTTATCCAGCATCACTTTCTGGAGAGGTTAAGGAAAGCATCAGCCCTAACTCTGATGCTCCACTATTTCATTACTCTTTTCCAGTAATGGGATTAATATGTGACTTTCTTAACTGTATAATTTATTGGTACTGCCATCTGTGTAATTTATTGATAGTTTTATATTTTTTCTCTCTTGTCAGTGTATTATTCTCAAAGAAAAGTGTAATCCTCTTTTTTTTTTTTTTTCACTGTATATTTTCACATGTTCACATGGGTTTGATATACCCAGCTCACAATACAGTGCATTACTGTATTGTATTTGTAGAAGAATTGCCATTTGGTGAGAATAAAGCATTGCTGGGGAAAGCAAGCTTCTTGGCAAAAGTGATCTAGAGATTTAATAAAAAAATCTAAGTCTAAAACATTTTTTAAAATCATAGAAGTTATTATGCTGCATCTTATGAATTCAAATGCTTCGTTTCTTGCTCATTTATCTCAGTGTTATCAAGTTGGGATTTTTTACCATACAGAAAGCCAAGCATTTATTTAAAAAAAAAGTAAAGTATTTATGTATTCAACAGTTTCCATGATGAGATTTTATTCTCACTAATGTATAGTTATAGATGACAGTTGGAGCAGAATTACAATTTATTTGCTTTTCGTGGCTGGAAATTCTTCAGATTTCAAAGCTGGAACCACTTTGAAGTGGCTACTCAATGTGTCATGGAAGAGATAATAACTTCTCTGTTTTCCGTCAAAATGTGGCCCATGAATAATGCCAAAACACTTTTACTGTAGTGAAATATAACCTGATTTTGTAATATTAGCCCTACTTAGGGAAAAAATGATTTGTTAAAGAATTCACACAAGCCTATTTTCAATCAGTTACAGAAATGGGTTAGAATAAATATAGAATAAAATAAGGTACAATTTAATCTTTATGTAGAAGGTTTTAATAACACTCATAGCAGTATCAAGTTATATTTTTTGTATTTAACACGCTGTACTGCCATGTTTATCAAGGCAGACATTAGATATAATTTTGTATTATCCTTGGATGATAGTGCATACTGGTAAAGAATTTTCAAGGGTATATAGGCTTGGCATACTAAGAAAGAACATATACAGTATGATTGCTTTGAGTTGGAATTGTTTCAAATCATGTGTTTTTCTCTGTATTTGAAATTGGAAATTTGCAGCAACTCTTTACAAAAATGTTGGATTACATATTTGAGGTGCTCTTACCTGTAAGAAAACCAAAATGTTCTTGTAATATTCTAGTCATCAATGTATAATTCTCTCAAATATTCCCATATAATTCTCTTTTCTTTTTTTCCCAGAACTTTTTAAAGTGGCTTGGCTGTGTTCAAGTGCATTGGAAGCTACTCTATTTAAAGCTGTGCAGAGGAAAGAGTTGTGCAATTGATGTCATGATTTCAAAGAATTTCAATTACTATAAACCAAAGTAGCTCTCTTCAACTTTGGTATCTTTAATGAAGGGAAATTCTGAAGAAAATTCCTTTTTTTTGAAACACCCAATATATGGTATTTTTTAAGAATGTGATGACAATTTCAATATGTATATATATTTTTTTCATTGTAATACTATATTTCAAAGGGGCACTATTAAAATTTAATATTATGGAAAATTTTGAAAGGAAAATGTTTGTTGCATTTGTTGCATGTTGGCATATTCACCAGAATTCTTTTCCTAGGTTTTTCTTTTTAAAGAAAATTTCTGCTCATCTTTGCACAAACTCTGGACCAATTTTCAGTGGGAAAAATACAAAAAGGTTGTGGAAAAGCAGATATAAAAATTGCTGGATGAGACATTTTCCCTGAATTGAACAGCAAAGAAGTTGTGAGTGACACGAGATCAAAGATACTGAACATAGAAGCTGAAAAAATGGAAAAGGGATATAAACTTAAAATACCAAAATCCTGGGCAAAGTGAGGTCATATTGATATAATTAGCTGATAGATGGGTCAACTGAAACTACTAACAGCTAAAAAGATCTGTGATTAATAAATAACAATTTGTGTGAACTGGAGAGATAAGCTATATATAAGAAAATGAAGAGAAAGGAAGAGCTTACAGTGGTGACTGAAATTATGCTGATATATATAAAAAGTCCCTTGACTAGTTTCCATATGTCTTTATTTCTTTCCATATTTTCCCAAATGTCTACAAGCAAATCCTTCCTTTTTTGTTTCTCTTTCACAAAACAGTCTTTTCTCTCGTATTTATTACTCCTCTTTGGCACTTGCTAACTTCTCTGACCAAAGTTCACAAGTTTTGCTATCTTTTCTGTAAGGAATTGGCATATTCCCATAAACACTGAGCTGATCATCTGAGCTCTCCCACCTGTGAGCACTGACATACATTCTTACTGTATGAATAACCACATGGATGTTCTTGGCATAGATCTGACAATACACACAGAAGCAGAGAGCATATCTTCCTGCAGTATGTACAACAAACTTCTTTTATCACTTTTTCTTAACAGGAGGAGGAGGAGTGATAATCCAGGGAATATATTGGGATGGATGACTATAAATGGTGGAAAGATGACTTGTGTGGAAGACTAGTATCTATACAGAGATGATCACGTTTTCCATGTACCACTGAAATCAGTGGCAAAGGTCTCAGTGGTTTCAGTGAGGAGGTGGAAGGTGTCCTTAGAACAGGGCTTCATCTTGCAGCAGCAGTTCAGGAATACTTGGCACAAGATAGTAAAAACAAGTCAAAGGCTGTAAGTGAGGTTTTGCATAGGCAGAGTTTGAAACACAGGTTGAGTGAGGTGTTCTGGGCAATTACTTTTAAAGAGAGGGCAGGCATTGACTTACGTTTTTGCAGCCGAATTCATTGCAGAGTTGCTTTAGGCAACCTCTGTGCATTGTCAGCCTCTTTTACATCCTACTCAAAGAACAGATGGATCAGTGTTTGGCAAGGGTGCAGCCAACGTGTTAAATACACTGAGGACCCATAGCTTATTAGTAAGGAAATTAAAGATCATAAAATGTAACAAAAGAACTAGTGTTCAGCAAGCCAGCAACTCTAGCAGCCCAATGTTAGTATTACGAACGGTATCAAGGAACTTTCAATGAAAACATAACTGTTACTGTAGGTATTTTACTGGCCAAGATCTTGATCTAAAATAATCCTGGTACTTAAAAAAATCTTATTTAAAATTGCTATGTAGGTTTGGTTTGTAAGAAACAGTAATGTATCTACATTTGGTTTATATGAAAAAAAGAAACCGATTGGCACTCTAGGTGCAATCAGATACAGGATACAAGAGTGAGACCTACAGTGTCATAACAAACTTGATATTCAGCCTTCAAGATTCAGGGCTAATTTTCCCAAATTTAAACTCACATTTGCAGATCATTCTGACAGCTGCCAGAACCTGTCTCTGCTTTCATGTTCCCATATATTTTTACATCTAATTTGAAAATTGGGGATCTCACTACTCTGCAAATACAGCCTTAGATAAAGCAGGTATGTGCAAAAATTAACACAACAGTGACTGTTAGCATACAAATCAAATGAATTTTCAAATATCCAATGATTTAATAAGCATGGGATATGCAGTGAAAGGAATAGCAAAATGGAGCTAAACTGCCGAGCAGGACAAAGAAGGTTCATCATTTGTCTGGCATCTGTGGAGGAACAGCTGTCTATAAAAGCCTGCTTGTCTCAAAAACCAGGAAGGAAGTGCTCCTCAGGGATTGTGTCCAGATGTAGACAAGCAGGGAAGAAAAGATAGGAGAAGGCAGCTGCTCACCATTCAGCAGCTGAGGTGAGAAATCCATCACATGAATTGAAAGTGAGGGTTCTCCTGTGAGAAGAATGTCAAGTGTCCTGCAAGGCCACTTGCATCAATTTCTGCCAGAATATTTATGACCATGAGGTGGGGTAAGGAGATGATAATCAAAGAGACTCTAGGCTGACAAATCTTAGTGAAAATAGATCACTATCTGCTCAATGCATTTACACATGATGTGTATTAAGAGAGTAGTTTTATTTAAGACAGTAGATATGGAAGATGCCCAGCAGTGCCCATGTGCTACAGTAAAACTACAGAGTCCTTTTTACTGAGCCCTTTGGCCCTCAATAAACAGGCCTGATGTCAAAAGTAGCTGTGAGTGTACAGCTGTAAGTCTACCACGTGCATTTTACTGCTGTGTTGGAATGATGCTTTTAATGCAAACTCAGTCAAAAAGTGACTTCTTCAGAAAATGTTTTCCTATAATACAATACAGGTGCTGTTTAAGTTTTTTTTCCTCTAATGAATCTTCATAGAAAATTCCTGTGATAATTACATGGATTCCAGCTAAATTTTATCAACTGTTGATATTATTTGGGTGTCTGAGAACCTTTCAAAATATTTATAATCCAAAGAACAGTGTCCTGGATATATACTCATGAGCATATACTTAGAAGATCTTGGCTACAAATGGGAAGTGAGCTGCATGAGGTTGCTGTAGTAGCTCCACACAGATCAGGGACGCTTGTAAGCACATGAGTTTCTGGGGCTGACAGTTTGCCTCCCAGTAAAGCAGCTAGCTAGCACAAACGTAATTTAAGGATGTCTGCATGTGATGCAATCATAGCTCTGCCTGCAGCGTAGACATGCCTTTGTAGTGACTGCTTCGTACTCCTCACACTAAAAAGCAGAAGAGTGGCGTCTACAAGTCTGTATGTGGGAAAGACAGAGAGAGAGGGACTCATTAAATGTCATTATCTTGTGAATAGACTTGGTCAGACAAAACAATAGGATAGCTGAAGCTTAGGAGAAAGCTTCTCTATGACGCATTGGGGTCTACATCATTAGAATTTCTTCAGAGACAGAACTAAAGACAAAAGCGTTGGTAGAGCCCATTGAAAACAAATGAGTGAAGAGGTGAATGCAAGGACACAGGGGCATAGGAAATATGGGCATGAGAAAGGAAGGGGCAGTGGTGCTCTTGCAGAAGCAAAATGCATCAATCAAATTCTTTTTCACTGAAGACCAGAGAAGGAATCAGAAATCTGGAAATCTATACTAAAGAAAAGGAGCAATGTGGAAGAGGAAAGATGTCCCCCAAATGCTCAAAAATGTAAGAAAGACAAAATAGGGAAATATGTATATTCTTTGCTTGGTCCCACGTATTTTTTATGCTAACTAAAATAAATGAATCTTTATGAATTCTCTATGTCTACAAGTTTTTAAATATTCTGACGATTTTCAGAGTTAATGAAATATGTAGCTGAAAAGACTGGAGTTGTGGGATGAGATGCACTGGAGAGAGAGTCTGCTGTGTCAAAGCTGTGTGGATCTGTGGGTGATACTGAGCTAAGGTTAACCTTTTTGATTTAATTTTCAAAAGTGGTAAGGCAGATGGGGAAGTGCCTGACAAAAAGTTCGAAGATAATTCTTGCTGCTTCAGCTGATATTACTGGAGAAATTCAGAAAACAAAATATGTTGGTTTATCATATTCCAGGCAAGAGATCCTCTATGGAATTACAACAAAACCTAAATAATAATACTATTAATGCCTGCACATAAGCATAATAAAAACAGAGACAAAACAGTACTTATAGTAAATTTCAAAAACACAGTATTTACAACAAATCAGAAAACAAGAGAATAGAATTGCAAAACATGGGAAATGCAGGTACTTTCCTCAACTATTGTTAAGCTGTCTTTGTTGTTCTTGACGCACTACCAGCTCCTGAAAGGAGGAAATAGGATAGATACTAAACTGAAAATGCTTTGTCTAATTTTCTCAGATGGAGGTACATTAAGAGGACAAAGGCCACTGTCAGTTATTAACTTGTCACATTCAGGCTCTTCTCTTGTGTCTCCTTTGGGTTTGTGTCACTGTCTTACCTATTTACAGCTGAGAGATAGAAAGAGGTCATTAGTCTGAGATAAAGCTTCACTGCACAAATATCACCCTTCTCATCAGATCTTCCACTTCTGGAGGTATCTTACGCACAAGTACTACTGTGGGGCTTTGCTCCAGCACAGGCAGAAATAAAGACTTTGAAACAGAATGACAGATGACTGCTTGTGGAAACTTGGATGACTATCCAACATGGAAAGGAAGACTGAAAAAATAAAAAGAGAAAACAACCTGATAAGGAGAGCAGCCGGACAACACTGTTCTAGAGCCACCACTGGACTTGATGGGAGAAATTTCTTCTCAAATTGCCAGTGAGTTCTGCTTATGCAGTTGTTGATGAATAGGACTCTGCCTTCAGTGAAATGAAATGGACAGAGATGCGCCACATGTCATTGGTTTTGAGGATGATGTGTATAACATATTTCAGCAGACCAGAGGAAATTGGCAAGTATCAGATATTCAGTTTCATTTTTAGCAAAACTCTAGTGCCATCCTTCAGAGAGTGGTTTTACCATATGAACACATGAAATAGATAGTCTTAGTTCTTCTCATTTGACAAGGCTGCCTAAAATAACTAAAATTTCAAGGACTCTTTAGAAAAAAATGACATTTATTAAAATTCTGTTTTCTCCACAGAGGTGATTAACAAGTGTGATATTTTTGTGCTAAGCATGACAACTTTTTGGAACATCTAATGTTGATGATCTTGAATCTTTCAAGGTTCTTTCAAGGTCAACTGAGACTGCGGAAGTGTGAAGAGCACATTCTTAAGTGGTCATTGACACCTACTTCTAGATCAACCGCCTGCCTTTTGCAAACAGGCAAAAGGACCATTAATATGCATAGGGCAGTTGGGGGGAAAAAGTAATTGGAAGTCAAGTGATATTTCAGGTAATTCAGGTTTACATGCAGAAAGACTTGAGCTGTGGCAAGAGGTACCCACATCACAACAGTGCCAACACTACTATGTCTGAATCATTTGTTTATACATAATGAAGGACAGAAAAGGTGACCTGAACATTCATTGCAGCATCACAGATCCTTTATCAGTATCCTGAAATAATAGCATAATGTGAGAAAGGAAAGCTTTCCTCCTGAGACTGGATCCACAGCTCAGCTGGGGAGAGAACATGTGGAAAGCCAGGACACCTTCTGTTATATTTGGTTGGAGAGAGGGAAAGAAGAAGAAAGAAATACTCCAAACTTCTCTCTGGAACTTTTTTTTTCTCCAAATATGGGTCTGTTAATTAAAAGGCCTATAGTTCTGTACATTTTAACTGTGAATTAGCAGTTAAATAATACAATTTAATGATGTTACCAATACCAAGAGAATGGGTGGATGTACCATTAAGCAGAATAAATATATTTATTATATTTATTCTGATCATGCTAGTTCCTGTTTCTCTGACATATTTTAATATAAGTAGGCATATTTTAATATTGAGACATATTTTAATATAAATATTTTCTTATCTGTCATTTCGTCACAAGTGTTAAGTGACTTAAAACCTTCAAATGAGCTGAATAATCATATGCCCCATTTATATCAAGTATATTGGTCATAAGATCTCCTGTATCTGCTTTACAGTATAACTCCAACTTAGGTCTTTACTATAGGATTCAGTATAATTAGAATGATATGGTGAGATTAATGACAATAGAAAATAGAATAAATGTGATGATAGCTGCAGTTATTACATTGCTGGTAATTTTTAGGCTTCTTCCTGGTAAGATCATTAAAATATATGAAGGAAAAAAAAAAAGGTCTCTTTCTTTACAAAATGGATAAGAAAAAGCACATATCTTCTCTAGTTGTTAATATGGGAAACATATTAGTTTGCCATGTAAATTTTGCCATATATATCCAATCTGCTATAGCTAAAACTGAAAAATGACCCATCTGCCATGATGTTGAATCTTCCATTTAGTAGGATTATGCTTGTTCCTAAAGAATAAACAAAACCAAATTAGCATGACAGGAAATAGAATTAGTGCTTCAATTAATGAAAATTTCATTTAGGCTTAAAAATTTCTTGAAGCATTGAATGGATCTCTTCTCACCATGTCTTTTTAATGAGCTGTCCTGAAGTGTATATAATTTTCTCATTCTTTCTAATGAGGCATAATTCATAAATCTGGACTTGGGGTATTCTATTTTTAGTCTACTTGGCAGATGTTTTATAAAACCTAGGTTATGGTCAAAGAGAAGACCTCTTCACAAACCTTACTTCTAAATCTAAATAGATCAAAAAGATAAAATCTGTTTTCAGCAATAGTAGAAAAATTATTCAATGTTAAATTTTCAGCCTAAACAAAACAATGTTCCAAATATAAAACCGGACAGTAACATGAGATAAGCAGAACCATTCCAACAACAAAGCAACGGGCTAGGTACCATCTGCCTGCTCTATATTCCACCAACTTTATGTTACACCTGGGCTATTACAGAATAGTGACACCAGTAGAGGAGATTTAGCAGTGACCACTCTGGCTGTATTCCACATTTCTTTATGGTCTCTCTCAAACATATTTTTCTTCCAAGAATGGAAATGATGGAGAAGAAAATGCTGCAGTGACTTAGTCCTTCAGAGCCTGGACTTACTCCCATGCACCACAGCTGAAAGGATAAGAGAACGTTTCTGCCCATTGTTGGCCAACAGAAGTTGTTAGTGATTTGCTCAAAGTAATCTTTGTGTTCTTATTTGGCTGTGTCTAGACAGCCAAATACTTTGCTGCTATCCAAGGAATGTTCAGCTAATGTCAGTGATGTATTTACAAGAAAGCATTGGTTCCTGAGCATAGCCTTAACATAACCCATGTAAAGTGTAGAAGTGAGGTTGGAGATCATCCCTGGGCAAGGTAGTCATTTACTAGGGAGTCTACTGACAACTATTTTTAAATTCTCACTATTGGAAAAGTTGGTATTCAACATGAAAAGCCACAGGAGAGATCCGGTACAGATATATTTTAGACATACAAACACATATGAAACTTCTCTCTTCAATACGCTCTTCAATAATTACAAGCAGAAGAAGCAGAGCTACCCTCTGTTCTCAGCTAGCAAATGAAACTGTCTTTGGATATAAGGATTTACGAGTTGTCTTGAATTACTCTACTAGCAGCTGACAGGTGTTTAGAATATGCAGAAATGGCAACCTGAGAGCTCAATATGAAAAATATATAGAGAGAATTAACATGTTTTGTAAGGAAAAAGAGTATTTGGACAGAAGTTCAGCTTATATGAAAACTAAGGAAATTTTGCCCACTTATAGAAATGTCTTGTCATTTAGTGACATATCTTTGGTTGCATTTGAGGAAATCATGTCAGTTATAGCACGACAAAACAGAACAGAATATGTTCATTCAGTCAACTTACAAAGAAAGGAAAAGATGCAAATTATTTGAGCTGGATAATGAACAGCACTCCTATTTATCAGTTGTGCAAGCAGAAACAGAAAACACAATTGAGTTGCCCACAGTCACACAAGGTGCGTTAAATATGACTGTGCTTCTCCAGGTGAAAGGTGGAGGTAACAAGGCAGAATGTAAGATCCTTGGTGTTAGATAAAGTCCTAACATTACAGCAGCTTTCCTTTTAACTTGGCAGAGTATTTGGCGTATTGTCTCCTATACATCAAGCACAGGAAGACAATATGAACAGTTTCTAACTCTACCTCATAAACTTCCCTGAACAGGCAGTGGAGTTACAATAACATCTTTGTTGGCAAACACTTCTAGGCACTGTAAATCTGTCTGACTCTACAGGAGAGATGGCTGATGTGCAAATCTCTAAGTCACTGTTGTTAAAAAACAGAGCCCCTGTTCATCCATCTTGGGCCTTATTTTATAGCACACCATATAAATGGGAACTTAAAATAGTTCTTTAGCCTTCCAAAGTGCACAGTCACTGGAAAGGATAACACAACAAATTTTACCCTTGAGAACCTGAATCAGCTGAGAAAAGACGAAAACTATGAGACGTGCTTGTTTGCCTTCCCCTCTTTGGAGGTAGCCTGTGCAGCCCATAGTTCTGTCAGGGAACATTTACTTCCTTAAGAACTTGAATCCACTCACAAATGTTCACTGGACTGAGTCAAGGAACTACAATCTTATCACTTAGTGTTGGGGAAGCACTACAGTTTTGTTCAGGAATGCAACAACATGAGCTTAAATGATCTGGCTTCCTACCACATGGGGCTGTGGAAAGAAAAACAGCTATTCTTCCCTGCCTATAAGCATTCAGGAGGCCATGCACTAATCCCATCTTGGCCTGTAAGTATGCGTTTATAAATATTAGAACAAATCCTTTTTAAATCAACATTTTGACAGTGTCTTTGAGACTAGGGCAGAAACGGAGTTGACTATTCCATTTTGTGAATAGTTTTAAGATTTTGAAAGGTTTTGCCAAAGACAAATCAACAAACACAGTCCGTTGTAGCTAGTGACTTGGAAATTAAAAGAAAAGTATACGAGAGTAGAGCTGTCAGTTATTACAGAGCCTTTTTACTCCCCACTCTCCAACAATATCATTCTAGACCTGACAAACTTTCCAGGTGAGACATGCATCACAAAGTAGATATTTCTATAAAGCTTGATGGGTTGAGCAAAAAGGTATCTTTTCAATGAGAAGGTTTAATCCTTTTTTTTTTTTTTCTTTTTCCCAGTAGCTCTGCTGCAGAGCCATATTTAGAAATGCTTGATGTTAAGGTGTTTGGATTTGGCAGGGACTGGTTATGATGCACTTTCCCCAGGGCCTGGGAAAAAAGGAGCAGGCTGCAAAGACAGTTTTCACAAGCCGCTTTGAAAGTCAGTGTATAATTACAGAGGCTGGCAATGAAAGACAGATCGCCTCCAGGGATGCCCCCCCTTTCCATCCTGCCCGCCTCTGCCTCTGCCTCTTACAGGGAGCTTGATTTTACAGTCAAGTTCTGTCGTGTCCTCAGCAAGAAGCTCGGTCAGCAGTGGGTGAAACCGCTTGCATCATCTTTCTCCAAGTGCAGCTAAGTGATTAAAAGAAGGCAGGTCTAACCTTTTTTTTCTTGACAGACCTATGACTCATGAATGCTGCAGAAAGGAGAGACCAACCTAAAGCTATTTCTGCACTTTAGCTTTTAAGCTTTCCTTTTAGGGACCTAGGATTTGAATACATAGAGTGTTCACAGCTTTTATTAATTGTGTTATTATGATTAATTATTATTATTAATATTATTATTACAATAGCCTTGTATTTAGGACACCTGCTATCCATTCCAAGAAACAGGCTTACGTATGCAGGGGGTCACATCTAAAAGCTTTGAGCTTGTAGAAGCTCCCTGCTAGGGCTGCCCGCAGATCTTCCTGAGAAATGGACCCTGCTTCCAAAGAGCATTTCCAAAACCAGTATTGGCTTCCTGCACTTCTGTTGAACATAAGGAAGCAGCTCAGACCGGTGCCACTTCCCTGGGCTCTGCAAATCCCTGCAGCACCTCTGGTCATGGAGCAGGGAGGGAAGCACTATGGAACCCATGGAAATTGCATCTCCCCTTGTCTCTCCTCCCTGAGGGTTATGCCCTGTGCCAGGTCTATGGCTTAATGCCTGCTTGGTGCTGAACCTGCAAAGAAACTACCCCCAAAACCTGGTCCCTGTCTTGCCCACTCTTCTGCACTAACCCTTTCAGTAAGATATAATACATATCATATACTCTCTTTAGAATGATCACAAAAATGATATTGCTGTGTGGTGAAAGTGGCATGAAGAATTGGGAAAGAATGAACCAGGACATGACATAGTAAAGATGAATTCACTGAAGTTTTTCTATGCGTTATTTTTACAAACTAAATCACATCTGTATATGTTCTTATCATTTCTGTGAGGGTCATTTCTGCAAGTGGCATTATAGACAGCAGTAGCTGGAATTGTAAAGTGCTCCCAAATCCAGTTTTAATTCTTATTTCTGGCATGTAGCATGCTGCAAAAAAGCCTCCAGAATTTAACTGTGTTGCACCTGGAAATAAACATGTTTGAATGAAAGTGGAAATTCTGTCACATTTCTTCATTTCAGAGCCTGTTTATTTTCCAAAACATTTCCAAAAGCATTTGTTTCAGAAATAATTGATCTTCGTTTTTTCCATTTTTGAAAGAAAGAGAGCATTTTGACATTCTGCTAAATAATAGAATTTACCTGAAACTTTTTTTTTTGTTAGTTTTTCCAAACCAATATGCTTTGTTTGCTGGAAAATTAAACCATTTCCTTGAAAAAAAACCCAAACAAACAAAAAAACCCCTAAATCTCTGGACAATTACTTCTCTGAGCAGATACTCTCTAAGAACTGAGCAGATATTTTGAATATTCTATCAAATTCTTGGTTTATTGTACTGTGCATCTTTCAGGTACCTTAAAGTTCATTATTACTCTTAGTAAATATGTTGGAATTCTGTACAGCTGTGATCTGTAAGATCCTTCAAAGACAGTCTTAAACATCTGGGACAGGATTTTCCAAAATCACTACTTTTTTCTATTATAAAAGGAGTGGGAGAAATAGTCAGCAGAGAAATAGTCAGCACTTCATATGGCATTCTGGTAAGCAAATGAGAGGCTGTTATGCATCACTCTGTCCTCCAGCTCATAGGTATATGTTTAGCCTCCAAATAATATCAAATCATGCCAAATACATAAATACTGATATAGGATTTTTTCATAAAAACAGTTATGCAAAAATGTATTGTCAAAAGATAAAGAGTCAAAAGAAAAATATGAATATGATTTTTTTTTAAATGCCTAATCATTGATTTTAATATCAGTCTCCTGTATACAAGTGCGGAGTGAGAGGAAAAAAAAATGGTTCTCTGTAAAAGATATCCAAAAGCTAGTATAGATACTTTAAAATATAGATCTAGATATACATATAGAGAGAGAGATAGATAGAAAATCTAGATATAGATTCTTTAAATAGATCTATTGGATTTTATATACCTTCAAAATCCCAGGATTCACCTTACTAGAGAACATTAGTTATAATCAGGGAAAAAAGCCGCACAAACTTGGATTACATTTATTCTAGGAGGGAAAGCTAACATTTAAGGGATATCAACTTCTAGTTTCAGAACAATTAAGCATAAAGCCATTAGAAAAACATTTTTTGCAGAGTGTAATAGAAGTGCTTGCAGGTAGCTGAGTGAGAGGCAATACACAGAAAAAACAGTAAACTGATCTGATGTATTATGATAAAATTTATGTCTCAGAGCATTTGCTGGGATAGCCATGTCTTGCAGATTTTGATGTCCTGTGATGGGCAGTGTGTCCTATCATGTTCCTTTGGTTTTTTTAGCTTAAAAGATGGGTAAGATACTGTTAGATACCCTAAGATACCCTTAGAAGGATATCTCTAAATTTTCAGAGAGGATCCGGGAATGCTATTAAAAGTTCTAAAACCATGACCATGAGAAAATTCCTTATGATTTTTTTTCTTTTTTTTTCTCAGAAAACTCAGAGATAAACTTCAATAGATCAAACATCACCTCTAATCAATATATTAGTTATATGTCAGCTACTGAAAAAATAACAAAAAAAAAAAAAACTGTAGGGGGGTTTATTCAGGCAATATTCTAGCATTTGTAGATAAAATACATTAAATGTGAGTCAAATAGTAGTACGTGCTTTTAAGACACCACCCAGTTTCCATACCTGCAGCTTGTCACGTTCAGGAGGTGTAAACCTGTGTATCAGTCAACACGTCTGCTGTAAATTATCCCACTACTATGATGTTGAAATAAATTGTTCAGAATACAACAAAGAAGTACTGATGCTTGTCTTTTAACATCATCAGAAATCTGTCTATGAACTCATGGTGAAAACAGACAGTAAATTTCAAAAAAAATTGCAGAACAGAAATTGATTGTTAAAAATAAATAACCTTTTTTTTTTCTCTTTTGTCCTATGCCTTATAAATGACTAATATGCAGTTTCAATGGTATAAAAAATATACCCCATCATGTGAGAGAGAGTAATAAGCCATTAACTGACTTTGATGTGCCAGAAATAATTGTAAATGTTTCTCAGGAATAAAGTATTTAATGTGTAAATCATAGTGGGACATTTTGTCATGTGAAATGAGCTGAAAAAACATGTAAGTTTAACATATATAAGGCATATGTTAAACCCCTATGAAAATACTTCCAAGCTGAAATGGTATAGCAATATCAATAGCCTGCCTTTGCAGCCTGTCTTTTATTTGGAAGAATGAGAATATTATAGGAGCATGGTCAACCTAGATGAAAATAGAACTGATATGGGTGGAGGATTAAAATAAGGATAAGATAACTAGTAGAGGCATAATATATGAGACATCAAAATATAGGATAGTTTTGAAAGTTTTATGCTTTATTTTCACTGTCTTTTGTGTGTTTTTTCACAAAAGTTACTTGAATGGAGGTGAAAGTTATGTAAAAGTACATAACAAGGACACAGAACTATTGCAGAAATCATCTTATATTTTCACCTTAAAAAAAACCCACACACACACACAGAAAAGGATTCCTATAACATCCATTTAACTGGAAGGTACTTGTCACAATTATCTAGACTGTGAAAGTGAAACATGAGATTAAAATTAGTTATTCGTTCAAAAAAAGCTTCTCCTCCTATAACTTGCACTTTTTTTTGTTCTGTGAACTGTGTGAACGCTGAATTCCAAGTTGATGTCCTACAGATGATCTGATAATCATCCCTTTCTGTAGCCTGCTCCAAAGTTTTCTGCAGAAAGTTAGTACCAGGATCTCATGCTATTTTAATTGAATAAATGATACACAATGCATTTCTCTACTGAAATATGTCCTGATTCTCAAAACTTACAAAAGGGGTAGGGAGCTCAAGGGAAAAATACTGAAATAAGTTTGTATGGGAAGAATGGGTGAAACCATGCTCTGTTATGTCCTTCCTTATTTGGAGTACAATCCCATGAGATAAGACAGACTTCAGAGAATCATAGAATCACTGAATGGTTGAGGTTGGAAGGGACCTCTAGAGATCATCTAGTCCAACCCCCCTGCTCTAGCACGGACACCCAGAGCACGTGGCACAGCGTGGCATCGGGCAGGTTTTGAAGACCTCCAGAGAGGGAGACTCCACAGCCTCTCTGGGCAGCTGGTTCCAGGGCTCTGTCACCCTCACAGGAAAGAAGTTCTTCCTCATTTGGAAACAGAAATTCCCATTACCCCTTGTCTTATCACTGGCCACCACCGAGAAGAGTTTGGCCCCATCTTCTTTACATTCTCCCTGCAGGTATTTCTACATATTGATCAGATCCCCTCTCAACCTTCTCTTCTCCAAGCTAAACAGGCCCAACTCGCTTAGTCTTTCCTTATAAGATAGAGGTTCCAGTCCCTTAATCATCTTCGTAGCTCTGGGTTGGACCCTCTCTGGAAGCTCCATGCCATGACTTAACATCAGCCATATGAAAGTCAGCCATCTGGTCTGAACAAATCACCTCGTTTGACTCTGTAATTAATTGGTGGAGAAAGATGCACACTCCCAACCTGAGTCAAGTGCCTGAGCTACAGAGGTTCCTTTCCCTTATCATACAAGTATCAATGGTCAACTGAAACTAGAGATCTGTGTTTCAGATGGCTGAAGCTGATGAGATGAATCATCTTCATTGACCAAATATCATATGAGAAAAACAGTGTATTGCTTGGGTTCACATCAGGAAAAAAATAGATATATATCTAGCCTTTCTAATGGGTCTTCTATTACTGTGTACCAAATGAAGCTCATATGCCAGAAATGTTTTCTTCCATTACTAACTATTGATTTTTGTGCTATTAAACCTATTTGATGAAGAGCCTTGCAAAACTGGTTTAGTAAAAGATAGATGATAAATACACAAATCTGCCTAGAAAGCAGTATTAGAAAGAAGAACAGTTACAGTGGGTCCCTGGGACACTGCTCTGTCTAACTCCTTAAAGAAAGCTCAGTTCAGCTCTAGGGTTTGATACTAGTTATAGCAATTCCTCCCCAAAGAATAGAGATAGGTGTGAGCTACTTGACATAATCCTTTCTCTCACTGATATATATATGTATATTTAGCATTCTAGTGCCTAATGTTCACTGAAGAAAGAACTTGGGAGGACTGGATTGTTGTGTGTTTCTTGAAGCTCAGTATACTGCAATGGAGATTTTTTGCTTCAAAGTCCAGAATAAACCCAGCTCTCAGGACTTCCAATTTATAGAAGGATTATGCTTACTTTTATGGTTACAATTCAAGCAATGGCAGACTGCTTCCTAAGATGAGGCAAAAAGAGAGAACATCAGACTAGAGGGAACTTCTGAGAGCTATTTTCTAAGAATATACTCAGGGTTACACACTCAGAGATCACAAGAAAGGCAAATGAAACGTGGGAAAAAAATGAGGAGAAAAGGCATGTAATGATTCAGGTGAACTCAGTATGTATACAAACAAAATGAGTCACCAACACTTTCAAGTTTTGTTTGTCTCTAATTTGGGTGCCAGGGTTGCAAGGAGATGGAATCAGATGTGACTTACTTAAAAGGCATATTTGCACATCTGCCTCCTGGCTACAAAGGAATCCAAAATTGCTACTTCTTTTCTTTGTGCAAACCTTTTTATTGACTTTATTATTAATTTTATGAAAGTAGCAAAAATCGTTTCCAAACAGCTGCTTTATACTCTCTACGTGCATGTACACATGCATATAGGCATGGATATATGTTTACTGATGTTGTTGGGTGGTCTAAAATTCATGGAAAAAGCTTTGACATTATCTATCAGGCTCACAGTGTATTCAGGAAGGAGTGATTTTTGGATTATGAAGGATTTGTTTTCCCTTGGTATCCGCTCCCTCCTGTAATGTAAAAATCTCTTTGTTTTTAACCTCTGGTACTGAGGGTGGGTGGTTATTTTAAAGAGGCAGAGAAAATCCTCACTTAAAAGAAAACATTTTTTCCATTTCATGATCACTAAATAAATGAACCTTGTTGTACCAGGGGGAATCAAAAGTTGGCAGGAGGGTACACATTAAGAACATCTAATTTTCTTTTAAATTTCTTTAAAGAAGCTTTAAATATTTAAAAAATGAAAGGTTCTTTACTACAAAACATGGATATGTGTTCATTTAAGGTTTAAGCTTGTTTAAAATATTTTTATTTTATGTACAAATTATAGAGTCATAAAAGATAAATATTTGTATATAACAACTCCACCCATGAGAGTAACTTGCTAATATACTGATGCTAGACAAAGATGAGCAATATTTTTAAATCAAAGTACATTCATTATTGACAATAAGTTGAATCATGTTTTATACCATTATTACAAAAGAAGTCCCAAAAGATTTTTGTTGTTGTTTTAATAGAAACTGTAAATTAATTTATTTCATTGTGAGTTTTAAAATCTTTATTTTGTATATTGTATGAATTTGTAAATAGTTGATAGATAAGTATTTCCAGATTCTTGAATTCTGAGGATCAGAAATAGTTAAACTTCGGGTCATATAGATCCCAATAAACAATTGCCTTCAGAAAAGTAGAGGGTTCCATTTTCTTAAGTGGAAAGCTCTCTTCTTAAACTCTCTGGTTTTAAATTAGATAACCCGGTAGATTGTAAAGGTGCTTCATATTGATAGCACTTAAGGACTTGAGCCTTGAAAACTGAAAGCATCATAGACCCGTTCCTAAAATATTCCATTTTAATCTCAAGGAAAATCAGCTTTATATGACCTTCCAGGTTAAAAATAACAAAACAAGAAAAAACTTCTAGTGTTGAGTCATTCGATATGAACAGATTGCAGCAATATTCCTCAGGGCATGGCTTGATTGCTCCAACACAGAGGGAAATGGAAGAGTTCATGCTAATTCCTGCCTGCAAACTTGGAGGCCCATGACCACCTCCCCCTGATTTCTATGGGATGAGAAGACTTGAGGACTACTGGGACTTGAGTCATAGCCAAAGAAAGGAGACCCTGAAGGAGTCTGAGTGAAATCCTCGCCCATTGCATCAGTATTCTCTGAGAGTTAGCTCCAACAACAAAGCAGGGAATGCTGCAACATTTGAAAATATTCAGACGGGCTTGATAGAATATTATTATTTTGTCTGGCTATTTTCTAACTCCCTACTGTTTTGCTTATACGCTCACTCTGAGGTTTATAATAGTGACTGAAAATGTGGAGGCAGTGTCTAACCTGCCTGCACTGCACTATCACGTGCCAGATAGGAGGACCAAAACATAATGTTCAAATACAAGAAAACACAGCAGGAAGAAAGGACAGAACTTTTAGAGATACTAGTGATCTACAGCTGTCAGTCTTAGCTTTCTATATCACAGCCCAGTGCACTGTGATTCAGAGCTCCCTTTGGCAGGTTTTTTTTTTTTTACATAATTCCTGTTTGAATACTGCTTCTTAAATTATAAATCCCACAACAATAGGAAAGTAACTGCCTCCCACCTGATTATAGCCACTCTATAGCTGCAGTAAGAGGCAGGTTTTTTAAGTATGACACCCTTGTGCTCCACTAACATGAAGTGATTTATGCGCTTCATTGGCAGATGGAAAACAACAATTATGTCAAGATTTGTCCAATGAGGCTTGAGGTAAATGAACAGACTGAGCAATCCAGCCAGTTTCAAAGCTGACAGTGACTTTTCCAGCTTTTGGGATCCAGTTTTCAGCACACAGCAGATGCCATGACAGATGTTTTCAGCACCAAGCAGAAGATTTGAGCATGTTATTCCCATTAATTTAATGCTGTTTTAAAACTAAATGCCCAAGATAGCCCCGTCTGCATTATCAAAGGTAAAAGTACTCTCAAAAAAATAAAAATAAAAAAAAAAAACAGGAACTCCTTAATTTCATCGGAGTGAGAATTTCTTTCATGTTCAATAAATGAAATTTGCACAAAGGATCATAGTAGTAGGCAACTCCTTATCTACTTTGAAATCTACTTTTATCTAGGGACATGAGGCGTATTGTCAGTTTCTTAGTGCTGTTATGCAATATTATTGTCTTGCAATACAGTGAATGTTATTTAAAAATACTTAGTTAAAACAAAATAGTATAAAATGAATAAAAAGAAACATTAATCCTTTAACAGAAGACATAAATGTTTGCTATGTTCTTAAAAAGGAGAATTATGTATCTTTTTTTCTATATTTTCAGCCAATGCAGCATTTTTGATTAAGTGAATATGCCTCTGAGCTTTAGAACTTTAAGTAATCTCCAGCACAGTACCATGACATAAAATCTGTGGCAAACATTTGAAAGACTAACAGCTGAGTCAGGGAGAAGGCTGTAATTTAAGAGAGAAGACAGTAGCAATTGGAAACGTGTTTAAGGACTGGGTAAAATCAATTAGCATAAGTAGCTAAAACATTTTTATAATATAGAATTTCTCAAGACATGCTGTCACGTGTGGGTTCTATTTATTCATATAATTTTGTTCTCAGTTATGTGCAGTAAAATGGAAAATACATCATCAGAGATCTTAAATGGAAGTGGTGAAATTCTAAGTGTTTGAAACCTAGCTGCAGAGGAAAAGCTTTGATGGTAGCATTAAAAAAGCTTGCAATTAATGATATTCTAAAATGCTTAGTTAATAGAGGACAGCATAAAGTGAGTAAAAAGAGGCATTAACCCTTTAACAGGAGAAGAAAAAGGAATGGCTTGCTATTTCCCTAAGAGGAAAATCTGGTCTACGGCTATGAAGTCATCCAGGTAAAATCAGTCACATAAAGTTCATGTGGAAGTGTAATCTTCTGATCTGAACACTGAACAAGAACGCTCTCCTGCATGTGAAAGGACTCAAAAGTGTTTGTAGTGTTCTTCCACCTCTGAAATGCATGTTACTATATTTTGAGCATTGTGTGTAAATGTTTTTAAATGTGTTGGCGTGGGGCGGTGGGAGAGAAATATCACATTTCAAACGCTATTGATATTCTGGTCTGTGTTTTGTGTTCAGAAGATACAAAATGAAGTCTTCTGTTTTTGTCTGCTTAAGTATAAAATGATGTAAAGTAGAAGAAAAAAAATCAGAAATCCTCAATGTTGGTGCACACACACGTGCACACCAAAAATGCAGTTGGTGTTACATATGTATACACGCAAACACAGACATCCATATGGACCGAATTCTTGGCTAGTTGAAACAGACACAACCGAGGGACGATCATGAAGATTTTTAGCAGTTTTTTGGGCATCATTTTCCCCCTCTCTCTAAGGAACTCTCTTTCCCTTTCTTAAACATACCTGTGCATGTATCATCAATTAAAATGTTAGCAAATGCCCTTGGGAAGGAGGATGACTTTGGTCATTAAATTATTCTGGTTAGAGTAGGGAGTTTCCCTCTTCTCCAGCAAGAAAGTGAACAGTGCTTTCTTCCCAGCATGACCTCCAAAGTCCAGTAGGTTCAGGTCTGACTGTGAGATGCTGATACACAACTGTGGGCAAAATCTGTAGACATTTTGGCCTTTTTTACACTGCTACTTGCACAACAAAGTCCTGGTGCACAGTTCTCATTATTCAGCATCTGTGCAATTATCATTATTAATATATTTTTTCTTCTAGGAAACTCTAGAACATTTCCTTCTCCTCTCCTCTCCTCTCCT